>JAQIUQ010005737.1:0-147500 GCA_030378365.1 Hybognathus amarus | reverse complement strand
ATCATTTCATAAAAATATGCTTGCTAAATGAGAATTGTGTATTTCTCTCTTTATATATACACAGTGAATCTGTTGTTAGCATATGTTTAAATGGGTGTGAAATGTCTTGCTTGAGAGACGTTTTAAGTCTAGCCACTCTAAACAGATTCTAATAGTCTCACTCTCACACATATTTAAGTGGTTCTGTGTGTTTGCCAATTACCAGATTAAAATAGTCTCTTGTATAGAAGTCGGAAGACAAAATGCTAATTCTGGCACTGTGAGGTCTTACATTAGGCTTGTGGGCTAGAGTTTAACATGGGTGATATATTTGCTTATCTTACAAAGAGACAATGTGCATGAAGAACGAAGGGTCTAAAAATCAGAGCATGTTTAAAGTACAAAATGCATGCACTCTTAGAAAAAAGGGTTCATTGGGGTTCTAAAAAAGGGGTGCTATATATGTAGGGTCACCGTCTCTGTCTTCACAGTCCCGTCTGAGTCTCCTTCACTACACTTCCCAGAATCCTCTTCACCTCACACCTGAACTCACTCCCTCATCAGTCTCCTGTTTAATGTCAAATTCATCATCTTCACCTGTTTTCACCCCATTAGGTTGATTCCCCAGTGTATCTAGTTCGCCCTCCTTCAGTCTCTCTCTTGGTCGGTCAATGTGTAATGTTACAAGTGTTCTGTGAGTGTTCCTGCCTGTTTTCCTTTTGCCTGTTTGCTATTTTGAGTTAAGCAAAGCTATTGAATTGGAGCCTTTACCTTGTCGTCGTCGTCTTCTTCTGCCTGCACTCACTGCTTTGCTTAGAGCAAGAGGGTCATCCCCTACAGGATCATCTGGCAGATTTCCTCCGCCTCGTTTCCGCCACGACTTTCCCGGACGACAGCCTCTGCAGCTTCCTCTATGCTGGCCTCAACACCGCCACCAGAGAGCTGTTGTCTGGGAAGGGTCCCGGGGAGACTTCACAGCATATGTGGAGTGGGTGGCTCCTTCCTTCGGCTCGGTTGGGCTCTTTGCCCCCTCCGGTCCACCTTGGTCCTCGGTCGCTCTGGCTCCACCGCGGTCTTCAGGATCCCCGTCTTCGCCTCGGTCGCGGCGCCGTCGGTGTCGCCATGTCCCTCCAGCCCGTGGACATCGCCATGTCTCGTCGGCTCTGTGGGATCGCCCTGGTCTCCTCGGTCCCCGCTCCGCTGCCATCGGTCAGCGCCCTGGAGTCGGCTGTCCTGCCTCCTCCATGGCTCCTCCCTCCGTCGTCTCCACCGTGGACCTCCACCGTCCTTCTGCGCCGCCCTGGTCTCACCCTCAGCCTGCTCCGCCCTGGTCTCGCCCTCAGCCTGCTCCGCCCTCAGTCTGCTCCGCCCTGGTCTGGTCTTCAGTCTGCTCCGCCCGGACGCCCGGAGGGTCCCACAGCTCCGCCCTGGCCACGTCCACAATCTGCTCCGCCATGGACGCCTGAGAGTCCCACAGCTCCGCCCTGGCCACGTCCACAGCCTGCTCCACCCTGGACTCCTAGGGCAGGGGCTCGGGAACCTATGGCTCGCGAGCCATATATGGCTCTTTTCAGGATTTTATATGGCTCTCCTAATTTTCAAATGTTGACTGAAAAAGGCTCTCAAAAAGTAAAATATTAAGAGACAATTTGAGATGCACCATGCAGCACTTGCTAATCACTTGTTTATGATGCCCGTTTCTCAATATGTGTGGTGTCATAAGAGGGTCGCACACTGCACGAGAAGCGCGCGCCGCGTCTAGGACAGAAGTATCGCACACCGGACGAGAAGCGCGCGCCGCGTCTAGGAAAGAGGCACCGGACGCGCACTTTCTCAGTTTATGGCCGGCAATATTGTTATGTTTAAGGACATTATGGAATTAAAATAATGTCTGTCCTATGTTATAATTGTACTGTACAATTAAATACAATCGTTGCTAAGTCTGCAGAACACTTTACCTCAGCAATTTTCCTCAGCAATTTTCATTTAAGCAGCTGATTTCTGAAAATGAATGTAAAAGTAGCCTATTGCAGCACACGGTGAAGTCAGTATTTACATTAACGACCGTTTGACACAAATAAAAGTATAAAACTGTATATAAAACTATGTAAATGCGCTCTGTGACGAGGCAGGATTTTGAACAAGGTCCTGAGCCGTTGCTGGGCGCCGCGACAGAGACTGAATGTGCCACTGCCGCCGGTCACCGGTGTACACTCCTAGTCTCAGGAGTCCTAGAGAATAAAGTGTTTGAATTTTAAATGAGGCGCTGCGCTTCTCGTCCAGTGTGCTAGAAACCAGCATGTCAGTGAACAAAATCTCCCGGAAGTTCCGGGAGATTCCCGCATATTGATGATAGCGTCTCCCTGATGCCCGAAAATTTGTTAAAATCTCCCGGAATCTAGAGCAAGATAGAACATACTGCGCGCAACATACATCACGCACGGCGCGTGCATGGCAGAGAGCTGTCATGCACGCGCGTATGTGCCTCGCGAGAGCTAAGTCAAACACCCCCTCCCCCCACACACACACACACACACAAAAAAAAAACAGTGTTGTTGTAACGTTATATAACTACCAGAACTGCTACCAGTGCAAGTCGTATATTACTACTGTTGTTATTATATATTACTGTTGCAAATTGTCTAATATACGAGTGTAAACTTTGCTCTGGCTCTTTTGAAAAATTTCTCAATTTCGTTTTGTTTGTTTGGCTCTTCTTGGGTAAAAAGGTTCCCGACCCCTGCCCTAGGGTCAGCTCCCCCTGGTCTCGCCCTCAGCCTGCTCCGCCCTGGTCTCGCCCTCCAGCCTGCTCCGCCCTGGTCTCGCCCTCAGCCTGCTCCGCCCTGGTCTCGCCCTCAGCCTGCTCCGCCCTGGCTCTCGCCCTCAGCCTGCTCCGCCCTGGTCTCGCCCTCCAGCCTGCTCCGCCCTGGTCTCCGCCCTCAGCCTGCTCCGCCCTGGTCTCCGCCCTCAGCCTGCTCCGCCCTGGTCTCCGCCCTCAGCCTGCTCCGCCCTGGTCTCGCCCTCAGCCTGCTCCGCCCTGGTCTCGCCCTCAGCCTGCTCCGCCCTGGTCTCGCCCTCAGCCTGCTCCGCCCTGGTCTCGCCCTCACCCTGCTCCGCCTTGGTCTCGCCCTCACCCTGCTCCGCCCTGGTCTCGCCCTCAGCCTGCTCCACCCTGGCCTCGCCCTCAGCCTGCTCCACCCTGGCCACGCCCTCGCTCTGCCTTCAGTTCCTCCTCCTCCCTCCCTCCCTCCTCTGTTCCACAGCGTGAGGCCGGTCCGTTCTGTCACGGTTGTGGCGCAGGCAGAAGAACAGGCAGAGACCAAACTAAATACAAGCATGAATCAAACATAACAAGGTGAAGACAGGTGACACAGGTGGAGACAAGAGGATCCTGGGAAGTGTAGTGAAGATGTTGAAGACAGAATGGTGCAGACGAGGACTGTGACACATATCTTGTATTTTGTGATGATTTCACATGCATTCATAAATACATTTTAGGGTCTTGATGTTTGTCAATAATATGAAATATTTAATCTGGAAAGGACGAAACAAATGATAATGAATAAACCCAAAATGTTCCATACAGAACCTTTTTCCTGGTTACAAAGAACCCTAAAGGATTCTTATTATTGAACCCTTAAAGAACCCCTATCATAGCATTTGAAACGTTCTTATTTTTGTTTTGGGAGTTCCCCAAAACAGTTTAATGTGCATGCAAGGATAAAAAACACTTTTTTTTGTCTTCTAATATGCATTTATTTTTAACTGATTTGCTCAACAACTCCCAAATGATTCGTTCAACGATTCATTTTCCCAAACACCTCCTTTGAGTGACGCGAATCTGCGGCGATTGGTCAAATGACCCAGTCAGATGTTATTGGTAAACCATAGGCAGAGATTGTCGGAAATGGAACGCCCATCACCATGGATTATGGCTTGTCAAGTGTTGAAAATTGTATACAGAGTATGAACAAACGTGTCAGAAAAAGTGCACTTTCCACACGGTCCCTTACTCGCGTCCTTAAAAACAAAACTAACTTTACCCCGCTTAGAAGCTGCGCGGAGTGTACACAACACACACAACAGAATATAACTATATTGTGCATGCTACAGAAAACATAACAGCAAACATTATTAATAATACTTACAGATTGTGATTCGGAGGAGGACGAACCTGATCCATATACACTGGATACAGAGCCCTCCTTCGGGAACAACCGGCTTGCGAATCCACATTTGATTTCATTTATGTTTTTGAATGATTCGTCATTAAAATGATGAGAACACAAGGTTCGGGCTATACTGTTGTGGTATCGTTGCAAATATGAACTCTAACCACCGATTCTTCACATGCTCGTCCCTGGGCAATGAAAACAAGTGGCTGAACTGTCTTTGCAATGTAGAACGCAGCGTCTTCTCAACATGATGCTAGTATTCAGCTGAAGTATTTGAATCATGATTTGAATGTGTTCTAGTTTACACTTCCGTCTGCGCGCAGTTGTTGGGAGCGGTCAATGAGCTAATGTTTGGTATCTACGTCACTACAAAACAGCTACCTGTAATGACTCGTTTCAAAAACAATTCATTTCATAAACTCAGAGTCGACTCTCACTTTTGAAAGACAATAACTTTATATACGGTGCACTTTCAGATATAAATCTTTGCAGGATGTTTTCATTCCCTTAGAGCTATAGTCCATACATGAACAGTCATTTTCAAAAATCTATGATAGGTGCTCTTTAAAAAGGGTTCTGTATAGAACCTTTTCAGGGGTTCTAAATATGTAGCGCTGATATAACCTTTTATGGTTCTATATAGAACCTATTCTTCTAAGAGTGTGCTCTATATAAGCAGGTTGCGTGACTATTCGAGGACAGAGCTAGATTTCATGAAGGTTGAGCTTTCCTCGAGTGTAAAGTAGACTGACCTGTCTAAGTGTGAGGGACTTTCCCTGAGGGTAAACAGGAGCATTGCTAGTCTCTCACAGCACAAAAGCTTTATTGAAGAGTGATTGTTATTCTGTGTCCTCAAGTTGCCTTATCAAATGTCACGAGAAATCTAATGTCATGTTATGTCCTTTTCCTTTACTATGGAAGCTTGTTTCCACCATGGAATAAAAGTAGAGAAGGTAAGTGCACCTCACAATGCTGACTTTTTTCTTGCAGTTGCAAGTTTATATCTCACATTCACTGTAAAAAATATTGTTGGTTTAACTTAAAAAATTAAGTAACCCTGGCTGCCTTAAAATTGAAATTGAGTTAATACAATGAAGGAGATTGATTTCATCATCAGAAACTCAAAATATTATGTTATCTGAACTATATAAATTATTTAAGTTGATTTGACAAAAGAAAAAATGTTGTGATTACAAATCATTAAAATTTTTTTTACAGTGTTGTAGACTTTATAACTCACTATTGAGAGTTTAAATTGTGTTTTAACAATTTTTTAACAAAACCTTTTTGAAATCTGCACAAAAACGTCTATCTCATGTCTCTAGCATGGACCAGGTACATAAACATCATTAAGTTACGTCTATGTCTTATGAACTAGTTTAGTTAGGGGAAATCAGTTTCAGTCTCAAAGACTAATTTACGTTTTTATGTAACTGACTTTAGATATTTATGAACAGAAAAAAATGGGATTACTAACTTGTAAGACTATCTTAGCGGTTTTTGCCACCAGCCCCAGAAGTGTGAGTTATAAACTTGAATTTCAAGAAATAAAGAGATTGAAACTCACAAAACACAAATTGTGAAATATAAACTTAGAATTGTGAGATAAAAATTGTTTTTTTTTTTTTTTGTAAGTTGTATTAGAAGAAAGTTTGGTTTTATAAATATTAAATATAGGCTAATATTGCATAAATGTGAATATAAAATATAAATAAAAAAGGACTGGTACCATCTTTTTTTCCACATCAGAAAGTCATACATATAAATTATTATTTTAAAAGTGGCAGTTTTCTCAAAAAAAGAACATGATGATAACTTTTAGGAGACGTGTCATTTAAAAGACAGCATCCAGATTTGTAATGGCCAAATGATCTGAATTTGTCTGAACAGTATGTATAGCTGTCTCAATCAATTCCTTTAAGTACTGATTTTATAATTACACTCATTTACGCAGAGGGTGATTCATCTATTTATTCAGTTGAGCAGAATTAATGAATATATTATTTAATCATTTGAAATATAAAATCTTGACCTTCAGTTTTTAATTATTTGCATACACCATGATTAAGGATTCACTCTAAATAGAACAAAACTGACACATAGGCCTATGAACAATAGTCAAGTCAAGTATATTTATATAGCGCTTTCACAATATAGATTGCATCAAAGCAGCTTCACGGTATCAATCAAAACATAATAACAATGTTCGTTTCTTAGTGGAAAAAACATCCACGTTTAGCTGATTATCAAGGGTATTACTGATTGGTTAATTCATTTGAATATCCCCAATCAATAATTAACCAATCAATACTGTATAGGCTTACACTTAATGTCACCACAAAATTAAAATGAACAACTCTTTTTTTTTATGGAATATTGCAGTATTTATCAACCGCAATGATCCAATCAATTGTGCCCTGAGGCATAAATTTTTTTCCTTGTTTGAGAAGCACAGTCTCCCTTGGGAGAAATTTGTCTGAGAACAGTTTATGTATTACAATCATAGATAAGAAATATCCATGTATTCCCTTACAGAACAAAAATAAATGTGAATATACTGCAAAATATAATGTGATATTACATAATACAGTTCCATACTAGTGCTTATATTTTTTCAAAATGCTGCAATATATGTATTGACCATTACATTTAAAATATTTAAATGAAGACAAAAATAGCATTACATGCAATATTTACAAAGTGTTATCCTTTGTGTACATTGAAATGTGAATGTTCAGACATGCGTATATATAAAAACATTCACTAAATTAGTTACAACCATAGACTGTAAAAAATATGGACAAAAGCGTCTGTGATGTCACCCATAGATTTTCTGAAGAACAGTTTTAAGGCTGTTTATGGTGGGTATTGGTGGAAAATCTTGGGAAATCCAAAATACAAATGTTCAGAAAGGATACAGAGGTTGTATGATGTGTTGCGTCAGATCATGGCAGAGACGTCAAATTCCACTCGGTGCAGCTCGTTATCAGCTGTCAATCAAAGTTAACCGCCCTTATTTGTTATACTTTTTGTATCTAAATACGATCTAAACTAACGAGTTAGAAAAAAATTCACCCCCTCACAGTTGTCAGGCATGCAGAACATATTGAAGATTACAATAAAAGTCCATGGGACCAAACTGTAAAAACATGAATTTATGCTGTGAAAACGGACATTTTAACATGGGGTATATGGATATTTGCTAAAAAACTAAAACGCAACACTTTTGTTTTTGACCCCATTTTTCATGAACTCAAAGATCTAAGACTTTTTCTATGTACACAAAAGACCTATTTCTCTCAAATATTGTTCACAAATCTGTCTAAATCTGTGTTGGTGAGCACTTCTCCTTTGCCGAGATAATCCATCCACCTTACAGGTGTGGTCAAGATGCTGATTAGACAGCATGATTATTGCACAAGTGTGCCTTAGGCTGTCCACCGCCGCTCTAAGGCTATGTTTACACGGAAACGATTCTGAAGAGAAAACGCAAAAGTGGCGTCTGCGTCATCATTTTTTATTCTGCGTTTAGATGAGCGTTTTGTGTGGGAAATTTGCGTGCAAATGGTGACGCAAAAGTCTGTGAAATTCAATGTAGTATGCACTTCAGGCGGCTAGGAGTGCATACTATAACAACACCAAGTCCACGCGCCTGCGTACAACCTTCACTGTCCAGCAGACTTTTGCGTTTTTACCCTTTACACGGGAACGCGACGGTGGAGCGTTTAAGATTTCCACTCTGGAGGGTGGTTTCACTTTTTTTGCGTTTTTAAGCCTCAAAAATGGCGTCGCCGTGTAAACGAAAGGCACATGCGATAAAATATTTGTACGTTTTCACCCGCGAGCGTTGTCGTGTAAACAGGGCCTAAAATGTGCAGTTTTATCACACAGCACAATGCAGATGACAGTTTTGAAGGAGGGTGCATGCTGACTGCAGGAATGTCCACCAGAGCTGTTGCCCGTGAATTGAATGTTCATTTCTCTTCCATAAGCCAAAACTTCTCAAAAGGCGTTTCAGAGAATTCGGCAGTACATCCAATCGGCCTCACAACCCCAGACCACGTGTAACCACACCAGCCCAGGACCTCCACATCCAGCATCTTCACCTCCAGGATCGTCTGAGACCAGCCCGCGGACAGCTGCTGCAACAATCGGTTTGCATAACCAAAGAATTGGTTACAAACTATCAGAAACCGTCTCAGGGAAGCTCATCTGCACGCTCGTCGTTCCCTTTCGAAGTCTCGACTCTGACTGCAGTTCGTCGTCATAACCAGAGAGCAATTTACATAGAGACATGCCACTTCCTCAATCCTCAATACAACTATATAGGGAAAACCCTGTAACGCCAAAGATGGCGGTTGTATGCACATGCCGCCCTTTCTGCTGGAAAGCCAATCGTCTGCTTTTTACAGTCAAGCCGGGAAACATGTAAAGCTCTATCGTCTGGTTCCACTGACGCATGCACACAGTTAAGGTCTGCGACAGTGGAGACGACATACTACGCACCCTTGCACATGCGTAGTAAACATATAACCTGTGGAGGAAAAGGCCTTTTAAACCTTATCTCTGGGCAAAGTCCTCAAACTTTTTCAGTGATTTTTATCATATTTTACTGCTGTTTCTATACAAACAGTTTTGATGTCCCGGTGACCAGTGAAAGTGCAGTTCTGACTCTCTGCCAGCCAATTCATTTAGATAGGAGGCATTGTCAAGGTGGCATTGTCAAGGTGGCTGCCCGGTGGCATTGTCAAGATGGCGGCCGAGTGGCATGACTTGCCTGAAAAGGACTTTACTGTCATACTGTCATAACCGACTTGAGTAGGCAAATGCTCACATTTGATGGCGTCTGGCACTTTGGAGAGGTGTTCTCTTCACAGATGACTCACGGTTTACACTGTACAGGGCAGATGGCAGACAGCTGACATGTGGGCGAGCGGTTTGCTGATGTCAACGTTGTGGATCGAGTGGCCCATGGTGGCGGTGGGGTTATGTTATGGGAAGGCATACGTTATGGACAACAAACACAGGTGCATTTTATTGATGGCATTTTGAATGCACAGAGACCGTGACGAGATCCTTCTTGTTGTGCCATTCATCCGTGACCATCACCTCATGTTAATGCACAGCCCCATGTTGCAAGGATCTGTACACAATTCCTGGAAGCTGAAAACATCCCAGTTCTTGCATGGCCAGCATACTCTCCGGACATGTCACCCATTGAGTATGTTTGGGATGCTCTGGATCGGCGTATACGACAGCGTGTTCCAGTTCCTGCCAATATCAGCAACTTCGCACAGCCATTGAAGAGGAGTGGACCGACATTACACAGGCCACAATCAACAACCTGATCAACTCTATGCGAAGGACATGTGTTGCACTGCATGAGGCACACCAGAAAGTTTTGCGTAAATAATCTTGTTCAGTGTACATCTTATGAAGTGAATTACTGTATATAAAAATCACATACATTATGATATATTAGTAAATATATTTTCACATTTTTCAATGTGAAAAAGCGGCAATGGGCTCTATGCACAGCGGTATTTCCGGTGAAGGTTTAAGGATGCTCGATAACTTCTGCCGATCGTAGAGTCCAATGCAATACCGAGAATTTATATTGAATTTTATACTCCATGGTTATACTAAAGAAACGTTAGACACAAAAACAGATAAAACAGACACCCCTCATTGTGTTTATGCTTCTTTTTAAAATTATATTAAATAAACATAACTATATAAAATTACATCTAAACGCATGTACGTTTCATTTCAAAGACGGGAGGACAGTAAATTTAGAAGACTCTGCCATAATCCCGTTTTCCTCGGTTTTCCTCCGCTTTAATCTACACAACCGTAAATGAACGAGCATCCTTGCGTCAAATGCGGAACTTATGCGTGCATATACCCCATTCCTTATAAATGTATTACTTAATATATTGCATATTAACACAATATATTAATCTGTATATTTTCAAATATACTGTTGAACCAATTTATATGATCATTCATAAATAGAGAAATATATTTTCTATTCATATAAATGGTAGCAACAAACAATCATCATACAATTAACTTACAATATTATCAGTTTTCCAACATGAACCCAAGCGCAGGCAGTATTCTATAAACAGTTTTAATATCAAACAGAAAAAAACACGAGGGGGGCAAAATAAACACAGACAAGGCTAGACGCGAAACTTGACAATGGACTTACAGCAATTCTGACAATAAACTTGACACTACACTAGACTGGATAACTCACAGACAGGATACAAAAACGAACAAGCACCAGTAACAACCACAAGGGGATAATCACAAGGGCACAGGTGACACTGATGAAACAATGACTAAACGAGGAGAACAAGGGGGCGTGGTAAAGACACAAGACAACGCAAACACGCAGCCCAAACAACAGGCAATGTGTTCCCACCCAATACATGCGTCTGTCATGATCCTGCCTCAGGACTAGAATAAAACAAGGATAGAGGACAGAATCCTGACACAAAATATTTCTTTATATAAAAAGTTAAATAGGCCCTAAACAACAAGTTAATAGTGGGTAACCTACATCTGACGAAACCACGTCAACTTTGTTGCGCATCTCCAAGCACAGCAATTCATTCCTGTTTTGAAACTGTTTTGAACAAATCGGCTGAGTGCTTTTAAAGCGGCATGAGACGGAAGTTGCTTTCTTCCCTATTGTGACATAATATATTGACTGAAACAGCTTCTTGAACAAGAAAGAAATGTAGGCGGAGGACTTGATTTGATTGTTGTGGCTTGCTTTTGCAGTGATCTCATGTACAGTAAAGTGACAGGTTGTCCCACCCTCATGCCAGTAAACACGTCATCAGAGAATAAGAGATGTGGCAGCAAGAAGGAGAGGAAGTAAAATATTGCAATATTACATTGAAAATCACTTTTAAAAAAAGTATTTTGGTCCCACTTTATATTAAGTGGCTTTAAGTACGATGTACTTACATTGAAAAATAAGTACAGTGTACTATTGTGTTCCTGTTGTATTGTAAAACACTTTTGCTGCTATTGAGGTATGATACAGGTAAGGTTAGGGACAGGTGTGGTAGTATGGGTCAGTTTAAGGGTAGGTTAAGGTGTGAGGGAAGGGTCAACTGTGTAATTACATATGTAGTTACATACATTAATTATAGCTGTAATTACATGCTGGTGTTTTTAAAATATAACTACAATGTAAAAACATGTATGTGCACAATAAGTCCATTGTATCAAATTATTAATTTCAATGCAAGTACATAGCATTTAAAGCCACTTAATATAAAGTGGGACCAGTATTTTATGTGATGGACAATTGTCGAAAACCCTCAAGGGGCTTAATAAGTGGTAATAGTAGTATTATATTTTAACAAATTAAAAACACATATACATATATGCATATATATATATATATATATATATATATATATATATATATATATATATGTAACGATTTATAATTGCATAGAGCACAAACCCATACACTTGTTCAATGCAACGATGCAACCTGCAGAAAAAAGTCACTGAAAAATCCTCAAAGCTAATACACAGATAGACTAATTTTCCAGAACAAGCAAACACTGAGTGATACAACCCGCAAAAACGTTGTTTCATTTGATTTGTGGACTGGAATTAACTTAAAAGTGTTATTAAAATTGTAGAGTGGTAATATTTTAGAAATACAATTTTAGAAATTCTGACAATGTAATACTTTAGCAATACAGTTCACTTCTTTTCGTGACCTGACAATGTAGCCTAATAAGTCTATTTAATTTGTGTACACAAAATAAATAGACTTATTACATTGTCAGTTCACGAAAAGATGCATCACCAAATGAACTCAAAACAAAAGTAGTCTGCCTGAACATCAAACCTGACAATACTGGCTCTTCATATTCGAAAGTAAGCCCTCCATTCTTTATTACAACTCGTACATCTGAAACCTAATATTGTCTAGCTTCAAAAGTGGACACGGAACAAACAAAAGGAGCAATTTACCTCATGTCTGTGTGTGAATTAAGCACCTTCCTCCTTCAATGAAAGGACAATGCACATTTTTAAGACCAAAAAGGTCACGCTGTCTTTGGCAGCAATATGAGAGCGGAATTTTCCAGAAGAAATCCAATTAGAACATTACCTCATGTGGTAGACAGGGGAAAAAACGACCCAAACATACCCACCTTTGTTTAACAAGACCTTTAACTTTAGTCTAGCATGTTGCTGTGTGCACCTCCTGTGCTCTTCACCTGAAGAGGTGTGCTTTGTCAGGAGGTCAGGGTATATCAAACATCCAATTAGAGCTTTGTAACAGATACCCACACACACATACGGCCACTTCTCATTACACGTGGGAGCTGAACCTCTGTCTGTTTGCTCTGGCCCTGCAGGCTCACTTTCCTCCTACAATATTAGATCAGCCATCAGAGACTGCAGCATGGGTCCTTCAACATGTTCACAGTCAAATGCCATGGAGCTCATTTCAGAGAAATATATGTAAGATGAAAACAGAATGATGGCTTGAAGCATACATTTTCATTTTCACCCCTCCATAAAATGCTTTTTATGTGAATACTTGTAATAAATATATTCAAGGTTAGTGCACTGTAGGGTTTGAGTAGTGACATCATTAAATGTTCTGTTAGTTTCCAGTAACTAATAGAACTGTTACAATTAGTCGTGATGTGTGATGTCCATTGGAATGAGTGTCTAAAGTATTGATTTTTTTGTGCCTGACTAAAACTTGTGTTTTCTAAAAGTAACACTTTTTCCAGTTTTGTTTTCAAACCTCCAAAATCCAATGATATAAACAATTATTAGAAAAAAAGGAAGCATGAACGTCTTACCCTAAACACCCGAAAGAGGCGAAAGCATCGGTTCAGTTTCGAATTATGTCATTTTTAAAACCATAAAAATCTTAAAGGAATAGTTCACCCAAAAATGACAATTCTGTCATCATTTACTCACCTTCATGTTGTTCTAAACCTGAATGACTTTCTTTCAACTACGGAACACAGATTAAGATATTTTAAATGAAATTTAAGCGATTTCTGTCCCTCCATTGACAGTCCACTTTGACGCTTCAAAAAGTTTATAAAGTGATTGTAAAACTTGCTGCAATCCGCAACTTTTCCTCCTTGTCACCATCTCTGTCCGAAATCTGCAATTGCAGTTATTCGCGGAATTATCATCTTTACTGTGGGTTGTAAATCGGCACTGAAAAAGCGCCGATGAAAACAGTGTTTTGAGGCGAGTGGTGCCGTCAATCATCCTGTGAAGTGGATCCTGCCATACAGAATCACAGATTCACTTTTTGAAAGTTTGACCAACATGAGAATTTTCACCAGAAAATGTCTTCTGAACAAGTATAACATCTTCTGCTCTAATCAACTATGGTGGGAAAAAAGCATTTGACATAATAAGCTTCATTAGATTTAGGTCAACGTGATTTACAGCAGCCGTGCAATATAGCGAACTCTTTTCTCAAATTGTTCATGTTAACAACATCAGCATTGCGTAATGTTACATTTAATGTGTTTTATGGTTACCTGTGTATTTCAGAATTCATATTCTCCATAACAGCAAAACGAGAAAGGCACATCAAAGGAAACTTCATAACTGTGTGAATTAAGAAAACGTGCTCTTATTGAACTATGGAAATGTCTTACTTGTTGAGCAGAAAAAAAGCTGTCTCTCCTTCCGTTTTGAACCCCTTCAAAACACGGAGTTCACGCACTTTTCAAAAGCCCCGCCGATGTTTAAATCCTTGTGTCCGCATGAGACGGTTTCTTTCTCTTCTCTAGCCATCCGAAGTATCGAAGTCTTTTGGGTGTATAACTGCTGAATCTCCAGTTGACACTGATGAATGTTGTTTGGATTTTTCTGAATGCCATAAGTTTAATGTAAAGTGCTTCGAGAAAAGTCTTTCGCTATATCACGCGCAGCTAGCCGAAACTCCTTGTGTACAGATATGACATAATGACGCAAAGACGTGCTCGAATTTTCGCGTGAAACACACCATACCGCTGGATTAAAACAAGCTTACCGTTTTGAATCTAGCTATGGCAAGCTGATAGTTTTGACCACTGGCAGAATATGTTTTTTTATATTTGTTTTGGATTATTTTTAACTTAAAAAAGTTATGATCGGTTTATAAATCGCTTTATATGATGAACAGATCATTTAAGTTTTTGAATCAGATAAAATAATTAAAAAGGAAAGAAATAAAAGGTATACTCTGTGGAATTGAATTGTTTACATTCCCTTCCTCATTAATGGTAAATTAATATTGTGATAAATATCGATATCATATGATATGGGAA
The DNA here is from genome assembly GCA_030378365.1 of Hybognathus amarus. Lineage (NCBI taxonomy): Eukaryota > Metazoa > Chordata > Actinopteri > Cypriniformes > Leuciscidae > Hybognathus > Hybognathus amarus. The sequence goes on along the minus strand of JAQIUQ010005737.1, from coordinate 133,015 downwards.
ATTTTTATTTTTCTTATTTTTTATTTTGCCATATCGCCAGCCCTGAGTTAAAAGAAGAAGAATATACTCGACTTCAACTTTAGCAATTCTTGTTTATATTTTAACAAGAAACCCAATCATTATTTGAACATTCTGTGTACTGTTACATCTCTGTTGCGTATCTGTCAGATGCTAACATTATTTAGCAATTATTTATCTTTCCCCTACTAGTCCCAGGTTGCTTTGAATCACAAATACACCCCCAGCTCTTCCCCACCTGACCTATGTAGTGTAATTTTCTACATCAATAAAGCTTTCATATTGCATCCAATTCTCCCCTTTACACTGGGTGGAGGACATCATAATTTCATTGAAAGGAAAATGGGGCATAGGCTGAAATAATATCTATATTACTCTCAGAGACGAGGGGGGAAGCGACAGAGCTGTCCGGTTTGCGAGGGCCAATGATTTTTCTTTCTTTCTTCATGATCTGGCCTCCCAATTACCTGGCAGTGATCTTGTGTAGAGGGAGGAAATGGATCTATAACTCATTTACACTACTGTCAATGAGGCCACAGCAGGCCTTGGTTTCTTAGTACCCAAGAAGAGGGAATAGATTACTGTCAAAGATGATGCACTCATAATAGGAAATGTCCCTCGTTCGTTTTGATATTAGCTTTTTTTGACCCTGAATGACTAATGAGGTCATTTCTAAGCTTAGTTCTAAATGGCCCATGATTGAGATGAGATATATAATATAAACTAACTATAAAATATATATAAAAAATGTATTAGTAATCCATAAGTTCTTGATTAAGAAATTAAGAGGGGAAAGAAAATCCAATTTTCGCAACCAAAATATCCATCACTTATCCTGGGAGGTTATTAAAAATCATTGTCAGTAAATGTCAGCATTCATTATCATCTTAATATACTCATTTTATAAACAACTGGTTGCTTTTATGAGGTTCGTAAGCATGGGGTGTGATTTTGACTGACCTTTGAGTGGATCAGAAGAGACTTAAACATTAACTGCTGGCCACTGATTCCTGCTCATTCACTGATGTGTCTTATAATGCAGTTGTGATTAAGACTGCAAGGTTAAGACATGAAAATGAAATTCAAATTGAGATGAGCTTCAAAAGGAGCTACATCAGCAACTGAATTTTAATCTAACAGACCGAGCAGAGGACTGAAAGTTGAGTGGGAAGTCGCATTTGAAGGATGTCCAACACCACTGATATGTGCTAAATATGTTTATCTGACATATTTCACGACGACTCATTTCAAAATCTAAGATCCCCTCAATCTGTGGCATGGCTGAAGTTTTCATAACATTAATCACTGTTGGCCTGTTTATATCAGCCTGCATATAAATCCAATGTTTTTAATATTTTATTCCCTAAACATAAAAGTATTTTTTAAATCGTATAGTATACACAGACAATAAATGTATTAAAAAATCCCCAGAATATTTAGAGATAAAGTAAACTTATGAGACCTACCAAGATTGTTTCGATGACCTTATATGCTTCTGTAATCACACTTGAATTCAAGTAATTTTAACGTGTAAAATTGTGCAGAATTCATAGTGAAATATTACCAAGGTGGTCTATATAATATCTGGAGAAAATGTAATCATATTTGTAAGCATTGTCATTCATCTTAATGGCAGTGAACTGGCACAGGGTTCTCAGGATGGAGGATGCCATCTTGTTTATGGGCACTGAATTACAGGAGTATATGTCATGTGACTGATCACATGACAAATGGCAGTGGACAGGGAAATATGTAAGTCAATTTAACACTTGGGTTGGAACACTGCAAGCCTCCAAAAAATACAAAGTCAATAAAATACAATAAAATAAAATGAGCAATTTATGTATTAATTCATGTGATACTGGATTTTTATTTATATATATTTATGAAAATACATAGTGTTTTTGCCATTTTAAAAGTATATAGTACCTACCAGAAGGGGCTATTTGGGTCCATCAATGTTCAAACACACCTGAACAAGCTAATCAATCAAAGCATTCTCATCCTAGGGCGTCATATAGGTAACGCTTTTGACATTGCATCTAAATCCAATGCACATGGCACCATTTAGTGTCAATATAACACACTTCGGTTATGGGTAGGTTTAGGTCTGGACCACAAGGAGGCGCCTTCTGGCCCATATATATATCTGCATCTCATATTGACCGTTAAAGGGTGCCATGTGCGTCGGATGTAGACGCAATGTCAAAAGCATTACCAATATGATGCCTTGGGAATGAGACCGGGCTGAATCAATAGGTGTGTTCAACTTGAAGCAGCGCTGCGCAGGGTTGTCGGTGTAGGACATCAAAGTACCGTGAGAGCGATCAGAGAGCAGACGGCTCTGTATGCTTTTGAATATCGCTCTCGAAGTATTTTAATGTCATACACGGATTGGTCTACGCAGTCGAACACACCTAATGCCTTCAGGATTTCCAGAAAGCTATAGGCAGGTGAGTTTTTATCAGGGTTGGAGCTAAACTCTGCAGGACCGGCTATCCAGGACCGAAGATGCTTGTTCGATGCTGTAGCTCAAACAACAGAACATGTGGACAACTATAGCACTTGAAATCCACTCTCATGCAGATTTGAGCTCCAATCCTAATCAAACACACCTGAAGAAGCTACTTAAAGTCTTCAGGATTACTACATTACTAAATAATGAAATTGATAAGGTTTGGTAATAAACTCTGCAGGAAAGTGGATCTCGAGGGCCAGAGTTGCCTAGCCATGCAATAGAGCATTGTTTTATAAAGTGAAATGATATATGTGTTGCTTTGGATACATGTGTCTAAAAATGCATAAGTTAAATACATTCCTGATTCCTAAGCTAAAACATTTTAAAGTATACAAAAATAGGATGTGTGCTCAATGTCCTTAGTAAGATGGTGTTCAAACAATCAGTTTTCATAATCACTGTGTTGGATACAGGAAAAAATGGACAGGATTCAAGAAGATCTGAGTGACTTTGATAAGGGCCGAATTGTTATGGAAAGGCGACTGGGTCGGAGTATCTCTGAAATGGCAAGGCTTGTTGGTTGCTCCCCGTCAGCAGTGGTGAAAATTTACCAACAAAGATCCGATGAGGCACAAACCACAAACTGGCAACAGGGTATTGGGTATCTAAGGGTCATCGATTCACGAAGGCAACGAAGACTATCCTGTCTAGTCTGAGCCAACAGAAGGTCTACTGTGGCACAAGGCAAGCAAAAATTGTAATGATGGTTAGGAGTTGTCACACAGCGCATCACACTCTGTTGCTTCTATGGGCCAGACCTACCAAAGATGACCCCTGTCCAGCAGTGGAAGAAGGTCACCTGGTCCAATGAGTCCCGCTTTCCTTTACATCTTGTGGACGACCTTGTGAGTGTGTGCCACCTGGAGAAGTGATGGCACCAGGATGCCCAGTGAAACGATGACAAGCCAGAGAAGGGAGTGTGATGCTCTGGGCAATGTTCTGCGTAGAAACCCTGGGTCCGGCTATTCATGCGGACATAAATTTGACGCATGCCATCTACCTAAACGTTGTTGCAAACCCCCTTCATGACAATGGTGTTCCCTGGTGGAAGGTGCCTCTTTCAGCAGGATAATACACCCTGCCACATTGTTCAGGAATGGTTTGAGGAAGAGTTCAAGGTGGTGTCCGGACCTGCAAATTCAATAGATCTCAATTCAATTGAGCACCTGTGGTATTACTGGACTAATGAGTTCGGTCCACAATGGCTCCACCTCGCAACCTAGGACTTCTGCTAACATCTTGGTGCCAGATACCACAGGACACCTTCAGGGGTCCATTGCATTGGCAAGTCGGCACTGTTTTGGCAGCATAGGCAGGTGGTCATAATGTTTTTCGGCTCTTTGGTGTATATAAACTGAAAAATTTCCTACACATCAGTCCTATATATCTTTTGAAACAACACTTTTTTTAAGGGACTTAAAGCCAGCCTGCAAAAATTGCTTGCCAAATGCATGGCCTACTATGACACATTGGGCAATGATCATATAATAATAAAATCAGAAATTATTCTTAATGTTCTTTCTGTATGAGAATCGTCTTTATTCTATCATTATAGCTGAATATCACATTACATTACATCACACCCAAATGAGGCACAGCCTATCGGGAATTGCCTCCACTCCTCTCTGATAAGCTACTCCAGCATTGCTCTGTGAATACTCTGTGGTAATGGTATAGAGCTGCAAAGCCAAATAGAATTAGTTAAGCAGTAGAGATATTTGAGTTTCAAAAGCAATATCTCATTTGATATAGTACAGCCATATGGTTGAAGCAGATGGTGGAGAGCTTTCTCAAGACCTTTGAGAGAATTGTGTTATTGTTCCCCTGCATTACTCTTCACATCCCAGAGTAATCGCATCTGCTCTCAAAGATCTGCACACTTACAAATGGAAATGCACATAACGTTTTTAAGCTATTTTTACAATTTTATGCTTTTTAATAAATAAAAAATCGTCCTTGTGATTATTAAGATTAAAAGTATAATTTAAAAAAAAGTCTGAATTTTTTTTCCATGTTTTTAAAAGTCTCTACAGAAGCGTATTGCATTCACTTGAGGAAACAAAATTGATTCTGTTTTTCTGAAATAACGAGTTAATTATCTCAGAATTATGAAATATATTTTTCTTGAAAAACATTTTTTTACTCTATTTTTTATGAATTAAGGAGTTACTCATAGTGTTTGAGACCAAGTCATTAATTCTGAAAACAGAGCAAAAACTTTTTTCCATGAAAAATTATCTCGTAATTCTGAGATAATTAACTCGTTAATTCAGAAAAACAGAGCAGATTTTTTCCTTCAAATGAATGCAACATGCTTCCGTACTCTTACGCTCACTAAGGCTGCATTTATTGTGACCTAAAACGGTAAAAACTGTAAGATTGTGAAATATTATAACAACAGTTTTATGTTAATATATTTTAGAATATTTTAAAATGTAATTTTAAGCAGCCATTGCAGTCTTCAATCCTTCAGAAATCTTTCTAATATGCCAATCGAAACATTTCTTATTAAATATAACTATTGAAAACAGTTGTGCTGCTTTATATATTTTGTGGAAACCATGTTAATTTTTTTTCAGGATTATTTGATGAACAGAGAGTTCAGTGGGACAGTATATATTTCTAATATAACTCTTTTATAAATGTTTTAATTAAATGCATACTTCCTAAATAAAATTATTTATTTCTCTCCCCCTTCCCCCCTTTTTTTCTGGCTTCTAACTTTTGAACAGTAGTGTATAAATTGCAACTCAACTGTTTTTCTTCTTTGAAAACAGATGGTGATGATGTTTAAGAATATTCCAAACAGAATGTGTTGCCATATGGGAAAAAAAGAAAGAAAATCACATCAGAAGCATCTTCCTGCAGCGCGGTTCCCGGTCCGACTCCTCAGCTTCCACAGCGTGTGCATTTCATTAACAGAGGGGAGTATTGTGTCTAACTTATGGTCAATGGCTCGGTAATTATATTAATTAGCCTGAAATCTGCCATGTAAAGAAACCCTGAGGGATACATGAAAGACAGAAAACTGTATTCTCAGTGGCCAACATGTCGTCGGCCCCAAACGTCAGTCAGTCAGGCCTTATCTCGCACTCATAGAGAGGAGCTAATGGTCAAGGCTGGAGGATGAGGTCTTTGTAAAATGGACGGTGCAATTAACGCCTGCCAGTACTCATTATCCTCCATGTCAGTGGGTAGAGGCTGGAGGCCAGGATGTGGATTAGAGAGAAAATGAAAGGAGAATTAAAGACACTTAATGGATGCTGCTTTAGATTTCTCTGCAAGTTCTATTAACCCTAATTTAAATCAATTTTCTCCTTTCTGCAATTCTGTGCTAATAAAGCTATCTGTCTGACAGTGACTTTGTGTGTCCCAGGAGGGTACGTTTGAGATACATTAGCCTGGGCTCATTTTGCTAAGTGCCCACAAAGCACACAATGCTGTTAGCAAGCGTAGAACTGGTAGTTACCCAGCAAACAGGGAATGTTCTCAGAACTTTGGCTAATGCTAATTCTGTTGTTGGCTGTGTGTCCACCAAACCATTTTTTTTATAGACTACACTCTTAGAAGAAAAAGTTCTATATATAGAACCTTAAAAGGTTCTATCAGCGCTATGTATTTGGAACCCTCTAAACAGAAGCCTTTCAAGTAATAAGAACCCTTTAGGGTTCTTTGTAACCAGGAAAAAGATTCTATATGGAACCTTTTGGGTTCATTCATTATCATTTGTTTCGTCCTTTCCAGATTAAATATTTCATATTATTGACAAACATCAAGACCCTAAAATGTATTTATGAATGCATGATGTCAAGGATCACAAAATTCAAGATATGGGGGTTAGAAAATATACATATTTATATAGACCATTTCACAAGATGTAAACAACACTGGTCCAGAAACACTTCCTGTTTCAGTTTGTAACTGTTTTCTTTATTTCACATGTAAAGAAAACATCTTAAAGATGTTTGTTTAACTTTTTGATTCAGTTTTAAATGTTCTGTTGGTTGTATTTTATCCCAGCTTTTATGTAGTGTTAAAAAACTGAAACAGGAAGTGCTTCTGGACCAGTGTTGTTTACATCTTGTGAAATAGTCTATAACTTTATCATTATGTCAATATCACACGAAGAGTGCCATTTCAGTTTTCTTCTCCTCAAAAAAACAGCATGATTAAAATGTGATATTAAGTTACTACAACAGTTTAATAAACAATTTAATTACAACAACAAAATGTTGCAGAATAATGTAATATATGAATAAATAATAGCCTATAATTTTCTAAAGAGTGTATAGCATATTTTTCCCTAATTGTTTTCAGTGGGAGTACCATGTTTTTTTTAACTCACAGAAATTGTTTTGCTTACAGATTTTTTTTCTAGTTGCCAAGAGTTGAAGAATGTTCCATAATGTTTGAAAAAAATATCAAATTGAATGCTTCCTTAGAGTTTGTTCTTAAAACATTAAAACTAACATTTTTAACATTCAGAAATATTTTTTCATTACTTAGAAAAAAATTCTTAAAACATATTTTTGTTATAGCAAGGTTGCACCATGTGTTCTCTTTGCCCTTGCTGGGTTGTTTGAACCCAAATTTGGGTCAAATATGGACAAACCCAAATGTTGGGTTTAAAATGTAATTTAAAATTTTAACCCAACTGCCACTTTCACTTTCAACTGTACATTTTTTTAATTCCATTTTTAACCCAACATTTGGGTTTGTCCATATTTGACCCAAATTTGGGTTGAAACAACCCAGCATTTTTAGAGTGTATAGCCGTCTTCCTTGAATTTGGTGCTTTGGCATGTCAGTCACATGTCAAATATATGCGTAGTAATTGTTGCCATTTACTGTACAGGAAATCCCTGTCAACACCAAGCTGCTTAAAAAGTACATTAGCATCAGTTAACAGCTTTATCTCTCCTGCAGACAGATGATTATGCACTGAGTTATGTCATCCGGGTTGATTATGTAGAGTCTGAAGTACAATATTTTATATTATTGGGTCTGATAGGGACCTAATTAGGAGCATAATGGTATGGTAACCTATCAGTCAAGGCTAATTACTCTGGCTTTCATGCTAGAGTAATTGGGTTTTTAGTTCTGGGGCTGAGGTTTGGGACACTGGTATGAAGCAACAATTACTGGCGACAGAGATCAGAAGATTTATGGGTTGAAATTCAAGACGGAAAATGATGACATGTGATTCATCAAATCGCTTTAGCAACCCCCACCTCCGCTCACACACACACACACACACACACACACACACACACACATCACAATGTTCAGAGCAATGTCTGAGAACCTACTGAGCACTGATGCCACTGACCCGTGCTATATGTTCATATATTAGTTAAATGACTTGGAATCTTATCTGTTGTACTATTTATGGTTAATGAAGGTTAAAAACAATATGAAACAGGCAGTTCCTACTATATACTATATCGTGGAATACAGAGTTGGGGAGAATCTATAAGTAGAAATGCTACATTTTTCAGGAGTAGCTATTTTTATAATAGTCAAGCTTTTTCAGTAAAAAGCTACTTACAATGGCTAGCATTAGCGCAACCGAATGCTAAAAACATGTTTTAATTGTTAAATGGCCCCTTTCTCCCTTATCTGCTTTTTAAGATGTGACATAATAGTAATAGCTAACTGTTTCCAGGTTCAAGCCTCTACTAGTTTCAATTGAGAATACTCTCTCAACAGCCATTTATAAACACTATTTATTTATATCACACGTTTAAACTAAGCTTTTAAAACTCACTGTGTGCACCGCAGTCTCTGGGCTCACACCATTCCAGACAGAAATATCTAAATGATTCATTAAGGATGAATCACTGACTCTCCATCTGAGATTATGGAATGGAGATAAAAGTTAGGATCATGATTTTTAAAAAGCACATTTGTTTGCCTTTGGCATCTGAGCATTTGGACCCTAAACCATTGACATGTAATGTCAGGTCAGATTCATTCTAGTGATTCATTCATCGGATTTTCCTAATGGTCCCTTATGAATGATCAGTATATTTAAATGGTCTAACAGTATATTAAAAAAAAAACAGAATAATATATTGTGTTAAAATATTACAATACATTTAACAATACACAAGGAATTGCCACTTTTCATATATTGAAAATGTGACAATATATTTACTATTATATCATACTGTACGTAATTTTATATTTAGTAATACACTTCATAATATATAGATGTATAAGTGATCAGATATGGTTCTGCATGTATAATATATTGCAGACATTTTACTCATGCAGCATAAACACAAATAGAGATATATAATTTTCAAAGCAGTTAACATTAGCACAAACACACCTGCATGTCCTAATGTATTCAGCCATACAAGACTATCACTGTGCTGAGTGCACAACCATTATTTATAAAATAAAGTAATAATAATATTAATAAATATTTGCCAATTTTCAACTGAATCACAGACTCTACTCTTCAGCACAACGGTAACCCCAAAACGTCTAAATTCCAAAATAATAGAACATTAAACACTAACAGATCTCCCATATGTATATTAATATTGAGCAAAACACATTAAATCACACTTAATTTTAACATTTGCTCTCATTTAATAGTCAGAAGCAAAGAATGCTGGGGACTAGAAATCTGAACTCATTCCGTAAATGTGTGTGTATTTATGTTTGAACATACATTAACATTTATATGGGAACAAGTATGTGCAATATATGTACACAATAAAGGAAAACACTTTGTAAATATTACAAGTAAGGCTTTTTTTCTTAATCTATAAATATTTCATATGTACACCCACCTAAAGATTATTAGGAACACCTGTTCAATTTCTCATTATACAATTATCTAATCAACCAATCACATGGCAGTTGCTTCAATGCATTTAGGGGTGTGGTCCTGGCCAAGACAATCTCCTGAACTCCAAACTGAACGTCAGAATGGGAAAGAAAGGTGATTTAAGCAATTTTTAGCTTGGCATGGTTGTTGGTGCCAGAATTTCACAATCTACTCAGTTACTGGGATTTTCCATGCACAGCCATTTCTAGTGTTTACAAAGAATGGTGTGAAAAGGGAAAAACATCCAGTATGCGGCAGTCCTGTGGGCGAAAATGCCTTGTTGATGCTAGAGGTCAGAGGAGAATGAGCCGACGGATTCAAGCTGATAGAAGAGCAACTTTGACTGAAATAACCACTTGTTACAACCGAGGTATGCAGCAAAGCATTTGTGAAGCCACAACACACAACCTTGAGGCGGATGGGCTACAACAGCAGAAGACCCACCGGGTACCACTCATCTCTTGTAGGAAAAAGAGGCTACAATTTGCAAGAGCTCACCAAAATTGGACAGTTGAAGAATAGAAAAATGTTGCCTGGTCTGATGAGTCTTGATTTCTGTTGAGACATTCAGATGGTAGAGTCAGAATTTGGCGTAAACAGAATGAGAACATGGATCCATCATTACTTGTTACCACTGTGCAGGCTAGTGGTGGAGGTGTAATGGTGTAGGGGATGTTTTCTTGGCCCACTTTAGGCCCCTTAGTGCCAATTGGGTAGTGTCTAAATGCCACAGCCTACCTGAGCATTGTTTCTGACCTTGTCCATCCCTTTATGGCCACCATGTACCCATCCTCTGATGGCTACTTCCAGCAGAATAATGCACCATGTCAAAAAGCTTGAATCATTTCAAATTGGTTTCTTGATTATGACAATGAGTTCACTGTACTAAAATGGCCCCCACAGTCACCAGATCTCAACCCAATAGAGCATCTTTGGGATGTGGTGGAACGGCAGCTTCGTGCCCTGGATGTGCATCCCACAAATCTCCATCAACTGCAAGATGCTATCCAATCAATATGGACCAACATTTCTAAAGAATGCTTTCAGCACCTTGTTGAATCAATGCCACATAGAATTAAGGCAGTTCTAAAGGTGAAAGGGGGTCAAACACAGTATTAGTATGGTGTTCCTAATAATCCTTTAGTTGAGTGTATATAGCCATACATGGTCGATATTGCAGTATAGTGAAAAATTTAAGCTCTAGTTTCCCATATATGGAAATGGATTATGTAATATATCGCATTATATTTTGCAGTATATTCCCATATATTTTTGTTCTGTCAGGACCACTATCGTCAAATACAATTGGCAATACAAAATACAATTAGCGCATACATGCAGCCTAGTATGGATAAGAGCAGGGAGAGCAGCAAGGGTACACAGAAGAGAACCAACATGAATGTATTGCAGATATCATTAATTCAAGATTTTTAAGTACAACATAATTCGAGAATTTATTCTGATTTAAAGGGAATCAGAATGTCAAATACTGACTGACGAGAGGAGGAGCTGGGGATGGAGGAGGGTAATAAACTCCTGAGAAATGCGATAGCTGCTGATAATAGTGAAGGAGCTTATACAGTGATAGGCGTCACATTCCTAGACGAGTGTCAGCTGATGAGAGCTTGACTAACGTGACCTGCCAGAACTTACTCTACGCTTAATTTCCATAAGAGGTCCTCTCATGTAGCAGAAAGTTCAAATCATTCTATGAATGGGTTTTTCCAACAGTGGCCATGGCAATTTGTACGTATTTTATGTTTTGTACTATGCAACTCTAAGGGTTAAATTTAGACCTTTGAACAAATTCACAAAAATGCTTCTCTGATTTGACTTCCATACTGTAGAATAAATTAGAGGGATTTTGTTGAATTTAGAATGAATGCCCTTGTTTAAATTTGATAATTTGATACTGTCACCCTGATTGAGATTACAGGTGATAGTATACAGTATAGCAAAAATATATTCACTTAGCAACTATATATATTCAAGTGTAGCCTCTCCTGTGTACCACCTTAATGACACCCTATAACGGTAGATCAAAACGTTGTCTTGTTTCACAATTGAAATTAGTTATAAATAGCAAGACAATAAAATGTAATTATATTTTCTGTCTGTTCACATCTCTTCCGGTTTCTTCTTTAACATGATGGATGGAAGAGAATTCAGAGCTCCAGGTCATAAGGATGCCTGAACCTGATGTGCAATTTCAACATGTTAAACAATAGAGAGCATGAGTCCTGGGGATGTCTTTTATAATAATGTTATTTAAAATATTTCTATTTGAATGTAACATATACTTCCATTTTTTATTGTAGGTGTAATAAAAGTGCAGAATAAGCCAGAATATTTTCTGATAATTAGCCCTGCTATGGAAACCTCTTCTACTGGATTTCATGAGTGTAGACAGACCTACCTCTGAGGAATTGCAGTATTTCTTTTCTTTGTTTTATTCTTCAGGGATTTGGTACATCAAACAATGTCTATATTTAACTCAAACCTCTATTTCTTTCTATCTCTTCATGTTTCTGATTGATAAACCCATTTCTCACAAAGATTTCACGCCCCAAAGAGTCTAAATGGGTCTGCTCCCATGGCAAACAAATCAATTTTTATAGACTTTAAAGTTGCTGGTCTTGAAAATTGTTAGAATACCTTTGAAGAACCAGAGAAAGATTCTCTAATTCTGCCATATTTGGCACTGTTGGATTGGTATCGACGAGCAGACCCCACAATACTTGAAAAGATGTGACACATCTATCTTACAGCTCCATAAACTGAAAATAGCTATACTGGACTGAACTGTATTTCTAATGAAAGATATGATACATGGTCCCTCAGTTATAAAGTGTGCTTTCCTTAAAATGTTGCTTTCCTACAAATAAATTGCTTCACTTGGATTGTGTATTATTGTTATTTTCCTTTTTAAATGTTTTTTGCTTTTAGTGTTTTAAATGAGAAATAATGTCTCTCAGTGGAGCTTTTCATTTCATTTGTAATGAAGCTTTATGATTAATTAGTCACCTGCTATGGTTTTGTTATAATGGTGCATCATCTAGCATTTTAAACAAATAAAATTAATCTGAGCTTTTGAAGCATGTTACGTTTGCACATTATTTATCTTTTATTATTAAATCATTAGATTGTGGAGTGTATTCGAGCTTCTTCATCAGACTAAATTCGGTTGTATCATTTCCCCACAGATATACAACCATGAGAGATTCATCATCAAGCTGGAATTTCATCACCAGACCCCTCTTTGATATATTGCTGGATCTATCCAATTGCGTGTTTGTGTGTTCAAGCAGAGAGATAATCATTTGAAGGTAAATATGTTTATTATAACTTGTCTGTCATGAGGGTTCTGTGTGAAGGCAAGATCAATATTAGAATGTTGGCGTTGCATATGACATTAGTAATTTGTAATTTGCTGTCTATTGCCCTAATAGAGAATAGAGATAAGCTTTACAGAATTGTTTGTTTTTTACTTTTCTCTGAACAGCCACTCAAGTGTATCATCAACTTGTGAGTGACAAGTCATCTTCTTTCATGCTAATCGTGATTCATGTGTCTTCATCTGCATCTGTCACCCCAATGTGTGTGAACTGAGAAATCCATAATATTTAAAAGGTTATAATGTAGGAAACATGTTTTTCTCCTCAACAATTATTAAATGCAATCAAATGGAAACTATGATAAATCCCTGTTTTCCTCCAAGATATAAGTATAGTTTAAATATAGTCCATCAATACCGCTGAAGGTTGAGTTGAGCTATATATGCACCTTTAATAAGATTTCAAATTATTGCATTAGATTTTAGACAATTACTAAATTAAGATTCTTAATAATGATTTAGAATTTGTTTAAGATGTGAGATTAACTTTTGGACTATATAATAAGTAATGGATCCAGTTAGACAGTCCACAAAATAAACCCCGACAGGTCATTATCAATACAATCCAAAATCCAAAATTATGTTTGTATGTGAGAGGCAGGAAAGCAGCTGCGGTTTTCAGTTAGTCACCACTTTTGTTTGTTTTTCTTTTTCAATGTTTTATGGAATGTTGTAGTGTTTGTTATCAATAATTTATTCGAGCACATCATTTTTATATTCATGTGCCCTCTTTGTTCAAAACCATTAACTTCAATGTTCTAGCAAATGACAACGATAACTATCAACCCCAGTAGACAAAATCAAATCCCACTCAACATTTTTCTCACATTTGAGAAACCATTTCACTTGGATATGCAACTTCCGTTTCATACAGAATTTAAGCCACGACTTGCAAAATCACTTTATACACAACATCGAACAGGAAATTCTGTCTTGTAGGGCTTGTTTTTTTTTTAATTTTGTATTTAGCCAAGAGGTGTGTTGTTTAGATCTTTTATTGGTCAGAGTTCACAAAACCTTTCAGAATGAAGTCTGCGTGGTCAAATTCATATGAATGGAGGTCAATGGAGTAAACTTCTCTAGTGTGACCCTGGTTTTACACAGCGTTACTAAGGAAGACGTATTAGATATATCAGAAGAAATATCAATAGGAAATATCAGACTGTTGACTGGAGCAAATGACAAATCATATATCAAGTATACCAAAGGAGCTGCATGGTGATAAAATTATAAAAAAAGAAGAAAAAAAAACATAATTGTGGCAAGCAAGACAAGGTTGAGGGACGTGAGAGAACGGCGCCAAGGCCATTGGCGTGATCAGTGGTGGAAAGAGTACAGAAAAACTCAAGTAAAAGTACCATTACATTCCAAAAAATGTAGTGAGTAGAGTAAAAAGTACTTGTCCAAAAAACAAGTACTTGTAAAAAAGTAAGAGTAAAAAAGTAGCTTATTTAAAAGTACTCATGAGTAGTGAGTAGTGACTGAGGTGCGGTTCTAACCCTTATAATAAATACTGTGCACTACAATTTATACATTTAAAAAAATGCTGTAATTAACATTATATTTTGTTCTTTGTAAGAAAGATTGAAGAATATCTCATCCATCTTTTTAAAATGCATCAAAACAGTACACTCATCACCATTTAAATCATATTCTTTGGGGGGGGGATCATTTAAAATTAGGCGAAAAGCCACTGGGTCTGCATGCTATTGTTGCACATAAAATATCAATATAACTGTGCAAAGAATTCAAAAACCTTTAGAAACTCATATGATAGATCAGCATCACACACCAAGAGATGGGTTAAATAGAGAGATTAAAAATACCCAATTTCTCTCCAAAACGGTACCAGTGTTTTGATAAATGAGAATCACTAATGTTATCATATTAGCTCAACTAATGCACTGAAAAAGGCTAAGATAGTGAGCTAACACTACACACTTGTATTCTATGTTATTAAATATGTTACAATTTAAACGTAAATGCATTGTTCTAGAAGGGTGGCATCATCCCTTACATTTTACACGGCTACATTTACTCACATTGTAATGCTGATAATATAATTTGTAAGGAAAAATGTGCGTTAAATTTGAAGTTATATCCAGGAAACTTTTACAAAAGAAACAAACAAACACACTTTGTCTCTGAAGTGTGGCGAAGCTGTTTTATCAGCAGCATCCACAAAAAAAAGAAAAGAAAAAGTGCAGCAAAAAAAAAAGCGGAAGTGCACTTGCCAAATGAAGACGGAATCGTGTAATGGATCAATCAAAAAACGTTGTTTATTAACGAGCTGTGCTAATTTCTTATTAAGAAATGCAGTTCAAGTTAACGACCTGGTGCACTGATTCTGAATCTCTGGCGGCATGGTCGAGCGCGAGACGCGCAAGATTCGTGACGCGCGTCTCTCTATAATGTGATTGTGAAGTAAATGGGAGCGGGAATTCACCGCATTATGAACTCGTCTTGCAATACCCCCAACCTCAGGCCAAATGCCCTGTAGACAGGCCAGCCAAATAAATATCATATTAAGCAGAAATATGAAATGTAACTTAGCATATTAGAGGAAGACGCTGATATCTGGATTGATGTGTGATGAATGCACTTCCACAGCAGTCACGAGTAACAGCAGGAATAGTTGGTTAAAGTTTTCTATGCTTAATTTGAATTGATGACAGTCATGAGACCTCAATTACTTGAATCCAATCACGATGATGGATACAAATAAAATAAAAACAAGCATGTAACGAGAACGGCCACACAACAGAAGGAAAATTGCAGGAGAAAAGTACCAGATACATCACTTAAAATGTACTCAAGTAAAAGTAAAATTACACAATTTTAAACTTACTCAAAAAAGTACAATTTCTGAAAAAAAAACTACTTAATTACAGTAACGCGAGTAGCCTATTTGTAATTCGTTACTTTACACCCCTGGGCGTGATTAACAATGAACGATCACCCATGAAATGCACCAGTCTTGTATTTCTCACGGAGGAGTGGAAGCATGAAGGATGAGCAAAGACTGTGAAAATCGAGTGTAGCCTGGCGTCGTCGTCATACTCAATTCTAGTCAGAATGTGAGTTACTGATCCATTGGGCTGTGATTATGGGCTGTGTAATGCCTCTGCACTCAAAAGACCTACAACCAATCAGAGCAATTAAAGTCCCTGTAAAGGCAATTCTACAAAAAGTTCTAAACACATTATAAATATTACATATGTATTGCTAAAACATATTACAAAGCCTGTGAACTGTGAAGTACTGAAATGTGCAGACCGTTAAACAGTTTTTCACCATTGCAATTTTACGCATTATTTGGGTGGGGCTAAAACAGGGCTCGAATGACGCACTGGAGCCCAATAGCTGCTGGACACACCCCTATTTGATGACGCACAGAGTCTGATCTTCTCCACTAACACACAACGCTTCCCGAGCACATTTGCATTCACAGCTCAATCGCGAGTGACTGTCAGTACAATTAGTTACTACAGCTGAGCCTACAGTTTTCAACACAGAAATGCATAGGCTACTACCTGGATGTGATCATGTACAAAACAGATTGGTATCTTCATTTAAATTCCTGAAAACGATCACATCAAGAAGAGGTTTTCAGAGAGCCAAGTTACCTTGATGAAGAGCTGAGGATCACCGCCAACACCCGCCTCTGTAGTGATCATTTTACACAGGATCGTTTTATAAACTTCCTCAGAGACAACTGGGATTCACTGATAATCCGCTGTTACTGGTGAACGGAGCCGAACCGACTATCTCCCGCCTCAGCGGTCATTCTCCCGTCCCGAAAGCAGTACCAGCTAATATCACCGTCGACAGCTTTCACGCAGAGTGGGCGTGGTTTCCACGCAGCCAGCGGACATGCCCCAGCGTTTGAGAACAGAGGTAACTGCTCATTTTTTCAAGATTTTGATAGCTCTATTTATGTACTGTGCCGGCTTTATTTATCATTCAAATTTGGCTGGGTGGCTAATAACACATTTTTCTGTGGTGTGACAAACTCAGAACACATACATAATTTTGACTTTACAGGGACTTTAACAAAATTCCGGCCTTACTAAAAAGGAGATGGCCACGACTGCTGGTTAAGTCAAGGGGGTAATCCACCAGCTTGACACATTCACCTGCTGTTAGCATTCCATCCACTCACATCTACACGACAAGCTCAGTTTGAGCTCAGTTCGCTCACTCTGTCACGTTCTGTCTCTCACAAGCACGCACTGTCAAGGCGACTTGGGACTGGGTTGAACCAGTGACTACGAAGATGACTTTGAACTGGACAGGGATCAGCGGAGACTGTAGACCATAAAACACTACATCATCCAACTCATCCAATAGTACCTCAGTGGGGACCCCGCTCAGCACACTTCAGTGGCGTGGACAGCTTCAGTTCACTTACCTGGTGTTTGTTCTGGCTTTGTGGTGGTGGGCTCTGGTTGATGGTCCTTGGTGCCCGCGGCTGAATGCTTGTTGGGCTGCATGGTGGGCTCCGGTGTGAGGAACGTCCCACTGGATGGATGAATGGGACCTGGAACATGAGTGGACAAGCAGGGGGTGATTTTAAATTTATCTTCAACTACCCCCACCATCATGGGGAAAGCTAA
The DNA here is from genome assembly GCA_030378365.1 of Hybognathus amarus. Taxonomy (NCBI): domain Eukaryota; kingdom Metazoa; phylum Chordata; class Actinopteri; order Cypriniformes; family Leuciscidae; genus Hybognathus; species Hybognathus amarus. The sequence continues at coordinate 115,628 of JAQIUQ010005737.1, read as the reverse complement.
CAGACACAGTGCATAATCAATGTATTGCTGCAGCGTGCAGCTGGGGTCCCTCGCCAGGATTTCTATCAGGAGGTGGTTGTCGAGCTCACTCCTGAAGCAACTCTTCATTGTGTTATTGTTCAACGGCACACAATAACTTAGGCCCTGTTTACACCTGGTAATAAGATGCGTTCTGGTGGATTGAATCACAAGTAGACGAGGGAGACACATACCCATTTACACCTGGTGTTTTAATCTGTCTCACTTTCAACCACTTCTGTCCCAATTTCTTGGAGTAGAGGGTTTATGGATGGGTGTATGTTTCTTTCAGATCTTTTGATTTAATGAACAAAATAAGATTGCGCAATTTATGTATGAAACACGCACAGAGATGACGGAAAACATGCGTAGAGCATCAGCTTTCGTTTCTGCTCTGACAGTCACAAGATTGCGCCCAAACTCTGCAAGTGCAAGGTAGAAATCAGGAATGGTGAGAGAACATTGTATGTTTTCGTTTTCAACCCAAATTTGGGTCTTAATGCCGAAAAAGTTTAAATCCTGTCATGTTAGTCACTTCCCAAAATGTTTTTTTTTGTGACTGTTAAAATGCAATCCAGTGAAATGCTTTTTCGAATACCTATGGAAGAGGTCAAAAGTGAACCAGCTTTTAAGACCCTGTTTACAGCTGATTTAGTGTCGTCCACACCAAAACGCATCTTATACTACTAGATGTAAACAGGGCCTTAGATCCAGGAACTCCACCATATAATCTTCCAGATGATCTTCCTGGATTAGCTCCATAATACAATCCTCTGAGTGAAGGTAAATTGCTGCAACAAGATTTATTTTCCTTACTGGTCGGTTCAGTGTTCTGTTACATTTGATGAGTGAGGAGGATGAAGAAGGCAATGAGGAGAAGGATCGCTGCAGCAAACCTCTATTTTTTAGCAAATAAATAAAAAACGAGTCATCTACGGAAGAGCAAATCTAAATAAAGCACAACAACATTACATAATACCTACAGACAGCACTGAACAATGAACAGAAATACACAGAATTAACAGCTCAGGTGTTAACCATGACAACTAATAAGTGATCGAAACACACCTGACAATTATATTGAGACCTAGCAACATTTTCTTGAGACTGAATTGTAACTGGAAATGTATCTTTAATAAGTTACTTATTATATTTTGTTTGATTAAAGTGTGTAGATCACTTTAGGACTGTAGTTTAATAATTTGACAAGCATTTGTAGGCTATATCTGTCCAGCCAATGTGAAAATCACTTCACTTTACAGTTGGACACAGAAGGCACTGCTTAAGTGGTTTTATTTTATCTCATGAAGCATAGATGTAACCCAGGGGTAATTACAAATATTGATATTATGTAAATGATATGAAAAACATTTAAATTAGTTCTGGGAATTATTTCCCATTGACAAGACAATTGTTCACCAGACAAACTTGTGCCTTCATTATTGCGGTCCAAAGAGGAGGGCCAGCAGCCTTTAATAATAAGAGCTTATTATTGTCCCTTATGCGTAGCATTTCCATAAAATGAGTGAATATCTCTAAAGTCAATGTTTCCTACAGAGCAAGGACAAAAGCTGAGATCACACATGAAAGAACGCCTTATTCCTTTGTTGAAGACTGAAAGAATAATGTAGTCAGTGGATTTGTTTCATATGTAAAGGAGCTGATCAGTCAGCCACTTTTTTCCCAGGTGTTTGATGTTTCCAGTGATGGGAGTTCAAGGGCAAAATGTGGAGGCAAAGCACAGGCCTTTTGGTCCGGTTTTCAGACATTTACCTGTGTCTTCTGGGGCTCTGCAGAGAAATGACTGTTTGATTCTATTACACTTTCATTACAGCTGTAGTTAATGGTTGTGTCACAGTCTATTAGCCGCATTCATCTTTCCTGTGATACACAGCGAGACACAAGCCCACAGAACAAAGACAAATGACTCTGACACACGAGAACAGCATTACAATTCAAACATTATTTTCTCATACGGCTATGGCAACAGCCGAACCAAGCCATGTTGGGTCCAGGCAGTCGTGTCATAATGGCACGGAGAAATGCTTTTTCTAATCTAAACAACTCAATTATCTGTAGCCCCACCATCCTTGATCAAAAACATTACCATAACCATATTCAATTTAAAAACACAATATTGCAACCAAAGGGGACAGGAAATAAATCCTGACTGCTCCAGTGCGGCTCTGCCTGTAATCTCTCAGTGTGACTCTGGGGTTTGCAGTAAGCCCTCACTCATTTTAAAGTTCTCCTCTGCTTTAGCACTTTCCCACTTGACAACAGTAATCGATTTAAAAATGCTTTTAACAACTTCATCGTTGCGATATTCTTTCACAATTTATGAACACCTAATCAATAAACAATGGAAAATCCACACAGCGAATGGTAATCAGAAACCTCTGGGAACATCAAAAGAAGAATGCCAATCCATTCCTATGAAATGGATACTGCTCACAGAAACGGATGAAATAGATATCACTCATGTGACTGCTGGAGCTAATTTTGAAATTTAAAATTCATAAAAGCTATGAAAACGGATATTTGGCGCTTGACTGCTGGGCCATTAGCCTGTAACAACACCCTTTTACGTACACAAACAGATTAGAAGACACTGGGAGAACATGCAGCCCTTTTTGCAGTAGGCTAGCACACCCAAATTAAGCTTTCGCTAAAAGTTTAATCAAGGCATGATGTGCCGAGCACTTTCTGATCTCATTTAAGTAATATTTATTTCCTGTCAGCCCTCATTACAGACTATATTAAATTGTATCCTCTGATGAAGTGCAGCTGACATGGGACAGGATCCTCCATTAAACCACTCTCGCTGTAAACGTGGCAAACGTGTTCAACAGCAGTTCGTATATTCACCTTTGTTTCAGTGTTAATGGCTGCAAAATTAAGCTAACTAATACTGTATTTATATTTAACAAGGTGTAATGCACAAGATTATTATTTTGTCTGATAATTATGTTTCAGAAATATCATGTTGTGTACACAGTCCCATGTCTCACTCTCATCACTCTTTAAAGGTGGAGTACCTAAGATTTTTGCATTAAAATATCCCAAAATCACAAGGCCAGTGTTATATATTTAGTTAAGATGATAACTTACAATATTCCAAATGTTTCAAACAATGTTTAAATCACGATAAAATTGAGATTTTAACCAAGGAAACGGGGCGTGTGAGCAGGGGTGAGTTGGGAACTCGCCAGTAGATCACGGTCATATCGCGCGTTACCTCGGTTTCCGCTCGTACTACGAGTAGTCCTGGACAAATGTGGAAGTTGTAGTTGTGCGTTAGTGTCTATCAAGCAACAAACGTCAGCTTGTTTCGCGCATATGTTATGGAATGGTGCACATTCTGGTGCATTAATCTTTTCAATTATTCTCGGAATGTGAACTGTTGGCTGTAAAGGGGCGCACAGCACACCGGACGAGAGAGCCGCGCCACGTCTCAGGACAACTCCAGGTATCGCACACCGGACGCGCACTTTCTCATCAGTATATGGCCAGCAATATTGTTATGTTTAATGACATGAAAGGAAGATAATGTCTGTTCTATGTTATGATTGTACTGTACAATTAAATACAATCGATTGCTGAGTATGCAGTATGAAAATTTTACCTCAAGAGCATTCGTTAACTGAATGAATTGAAAATCTCACCTGAAAAATCTAATAACATCAGCAATTGTCATTCAAGCAGCTGATTTCTGTAAATGAATGCAAAACTAAATGCATATTGCAGCATAGGGCGAAATCAGGATCCATTAGCAACGATTTAACTTCAAACCCTCTCCACCATAGCTTCGATCCAGTGACTCGTACAGTAACATCTGTGATAGCTAATTTACTTTTAAACATGACTTTTCTTGCGGCTATTTCAGTTTAATGAAAAACAAGCATGTCATTAAACGCAACATTTATAGAAATCGAACTTTACCTCATCCATGACAACTAATTTTCGATTCCCGTCTGACTGATTTATCCACGGTGGAGTTGAAAACAACAGTTCCCATCATTCCGCGTTCCTCCACGTCGTCATCAAGCAAAGCCAGTTGTTGTTGTTTTGAATGTAGCGCCCTATAGCGACATGCAATCTTAGGTATTGCAGCTTTAACTGCATTTTATTTTCTTATTCAGATTAACATATTGTAAACCCTCTTCACCACAAGTATTGCACAATAAAACAGTTTTAAAGTAGGAAATGAGTTGAGAACAAAGCTGCATAAAACAAATTATAAACACTCCCCACAAAAGACATCAGTATTTGTTATTTCGGACAATTAGGCATTTTCTCACTTGATGTTGAAAGTTACTTTCATGTCATTGTTTCTCTAAAAACCCTTGAGCAAAACTGCAACAGAATAACTTTGTAAATACAAACCATCACACTCAGTAGCCTGTTTAGTATTTTTGACAGCTCACTTCAACATAATTGAACATTTCTTAAGCTAACATGTTTTATTAAACCTCTATGAGCTTTCATCTCTTTGTAACTTGCCTTTTGAATTATTGCTAATAGCTCAATGTTTTAATTCAGCGCCCCAGGCCTTGGGATTGATGCAGTGAAGTGTTGTTATAAAATCAAACTCATTACAGTATTAGTCACTTTTACAGGGCACCGAGGCAAAGCTAATTCATTTGAAAATATCTAAGAAAATCTATCAGCATGGTGAAGAATTAATAACCATGGTCAACTTGTCAACTACTTTTTATCAAGCCAAAACTTTTCAATACTTTTAACTTTTTTTTACAGATAGAAAGGACATAATTGCATTATTAATGTTAGGAAATTGTTTATTTGAAATAAAGGGTTATTGTTATGACTATTAGAAACCACAATTGAAGTTGGTCTATAACACTGTTAGCATTAATAGCATAAAGTCAAGTCATGCATTATATATTCAAGTAACCAAATCATTTTTATGTTAGATTTTTTAAATTATCTTTCCTTTAATTAATTATACGTTAGCTTTTAAGAATACCATTGACATTGCAACAGTCCCCTGTGAATGTTGGACTAATTTATAAAGTGCTACATAGAATCCACCCTACTCCTACATTTGATCAATTATTTCTCAAATTATCGAACAAATGCGATCGCCTCTCTTCCAGATGTGAATCTTGTTTAAGAATGAGCGGCAGGAATTGCTTATTAATATGAATGTTGCAGTGGATTTGAGCATACACACACTCTAAGATCAAATTTGTTTCATAAATGAGGCCCTGTCTACAACTCTGAATAGCCTCATGTATAGCCTCAACAGAGGTAGCCAATAAATAGATTGAAGAGCAGGGCATCCTATCATTGCATTTGGGCCGAATGCATGCAGTGATTGGAAGAACATTTTTGGCCCACATAAGATATATGGATGTTTTTTAATATTTAGATCACTTCTATTATTGATTGCTATCAGAATGTGAAAAAGTTTCAACCAGTATAACAAAATTCAGTTCCGTACCTTTAACATAATGCCTTCATGTAAAAATGTTAATGTTTATCTCCAGATCATCCCATAATTGTTGCATCCCATAGTTTCCTTTTATTGAACAGCCGGCATTATCCTGGTTTTCTGTAATTACATAATCCAAATTGTATGTATTACGGCATTTATAAACAAATACAAAATAAATAAAAACTCATTATCTCCAAATCATCCTAAAACTGTTGCATTGTTTCCAAGTAATTGGACCAAATTTATGCTACAAAAACAACCTCTTCTTGAGTTTTTTCCCTCCATAATGTATCCACACTAACTACCATTACAACATTTATAGTACTTCTTAAATGGAAAACAATTTCCTTCACATCAATTAATGCAGAGCAAGCCCATTAAAATGAACTAGAAGTAGTCGAGGCTCATCCGTCAGACATTCTGTTTCCCTGACGGTGTGTTACTTTTCTCGCTGACACTGATGTAGACTGGGAGCCCACACTTTCTTGGCATGATAGAGATGCTGTCTTCAGCAAAACCTCATCACTCTTCCTGTTTAACACTAACCTGATACATCTGTATGTCTGGGGCCAAGACAGCATGAGCAAACAGCACCGCTGCTCAGCATCTTTCCAGCTGAGGTTTCTGACTGTAATGATTAAGGTGTGTGATAAAAGGATATAGGATAAAGATAATGAGCAAGCCATAATAAAGAGATAATCAGCAGACAATATAAAACACAGTAAAGAAATAATTTTCATGCACAGCAGACAATCGTGAATATTTTTTCTTGCCAACACTGTTATGAAAGCTGCTCTCATTTTTAATCCATGAAACATGCCGCATGTGAACAATTGAAGTGGGAGTCGAGTGTCCCAATCCAATGATTGATTCTGCCGTTTAATGGCGCAACACACCTCCGAAACTCTAATTCCAATTATCTGGCATCCTTCCAAATCCAATGAGACAAGGCGTATTCACAAATAGCTGATTGAAAACAATCTGGGATTTAATCTACAGGGCTATCACTGCCATGATCAGTAATTACTACAGGCTGTCAATTTACCACCCACTCACAGAGGTCTTTGGAAAAACAGTACAGAAACTCTCTCCACCTGTACTTGTGTATTTCACAAACATGCTTGCTTACTTTCTGTGCAGTTCATTTGTCTCAATTGCCAGGGTGTGTCAACTGTGTTCATTTAAATGAGACACTGCAACGGCAGAAGCAGATGGAAAATTTATGGCTTGCCTGGACAATTTCAGGCTTCTAAAAATGTTGCTTTTTTTGGCAAATTTGCAGGAATGTTATCTTTGTTTTAACCATTATTTAGCAGATAGCCAGCCTTTTTAAATGCTAAACCTTTGCGTTATTGTAAAATGAGGATAAAAAGCTACAGTATGAGTGTAAAAAAGGCCACCCTTTGGAAATGGACTCTTCCTAACTCCTCCACCTCTTTTTCATGATTTGGACTGTTCAAAAACTTTCCAGGGAGATGGAAAATGTCTTGGTTTCATATGTAACCCTCGTTCCCTTAGTAGGGAATGGAGACTTTCCGTCAAATGACAACGAATGGGATTTTGCTTAGAAAGCCTATCGACTTTAGGTATACAGAAACGAGCCAATGACAAAGAAAATGCCATGGTCTGCAGAATTTGCATAGCGTATCTCTGCCTTACCTCTTGTGTATAAAGGAGGACGCAGGCAACATGCAGATATGTTTCTTCGCTGAGGAGCCGAGACTAAACTCAGATGATCCCGGTACAGCGGAAAGGGGCAGGAAGACAGAACATCTCCATTCCCTACTCAGGGAATGAGGGTTACATACATAACCAAGAACATTCCCTTCGTTGTTATCTCCGAGTTCCGTCGGATGACGACGAATGGGGATACCAGTCTAATCATGCCACTTCTCAGCTATCTTCTAGTGCCCTGCGTAAATCGGAGATCCTTTCGTGAGACAAGAATGGGTGAAGGACTCCTATTTAGCACAGGAATACCAAGGAACACTGGGGAGCATGTCTCATAGCTTAGAGGAAATATGCAATTATTGCCAACCCAGGAGGTTTAAAGAATACACATATGACCCAGAGAGATGCATATGGGGAAACACTGTGGTGTCCAGCCGCAGGTGGAATATTTCAACCCCAGTGATGTAAGCTATTGTGAATGGACTAGTACGCGCTGGTTCTTGAGCATGGCTGGAAGCGGCGCAGAGCGAGACGTTCAGCCAGCAACTTGAGGCAATTGCACATGGCACCCAGCCCGTGGTAGAGGCATCTGTCAGCGGTCTCATATGAAGCAATCCGAGCGGCGTTGCCACAGCAGTGCTCACTCGTAAGCTGTGCGGACATGACTGAGCCGAGTTCGATGTCCATACCAAGAAAAGAGATCCTCTGCATGGGCCAAAGTTTGCTCTTTTCCCAGTTGACCTGAAGGCCCAGATGAGCTAGGTGCCGGAGCACTAGGTCCCTGTGTTCTCCAACCTGATCTTGAGAGTGAGCTGAGGATCAGCCAGTTCGTCGAGATAGTTCTATAAAGGAGATATAGAGGAAATAGGGCTAGCCCAAAAGTGAGAACCGCTTACAGGTATGCCTGCCCCTCGAAAGCAAACCGTCAGGGGTAGCAATCTCCGCTCTCATGATAGGGGCATTGACACCTATCATAGTGGAGCAGACTCCTCTCAAGCAGGGAGGAGACCATGCAAACTGAATCGCGTAGCCGAGCCTGGTCATCCAAGCGACCCAGCGGGACAGGTACCAGCGGGGTAATACGAACCCAACGACTGTACCAGCGGGGTAATATGAACCACAGACTTCCCATCGGTGGTCCAGTGTGGCGGAATGACTGTCCTAGACGTGGATGTGGCATAGCGACCTAGTGTGGGGGCACAGTCATTGACCATGCCCTGACAGAGGAGACCATGGAAAGGCCAAACGTTCCACGGGGGTCTGCTCTGCCAGGGGGCTGGCGACGGAAGAGGATGAGAGCTGCACGGTGTGGGGACGGCGCGCACTGTCATCCAGCTCTGGGACAGAGGAGGATGAGGGGGTGCTCGGCTCGGAGGATGTCGAGATCTCCTGATGAACATCCAGGAAAAAAAGTTTTGTGAATGGATGCTGACAGGAGCAAGCGGCCACACCCAAAACCAATCTTCCAGCAGCGAGCGCTCAGGACAGGGTGAAAGGGGGGCGTGGTCCATGGACAAACAGTCGGCGGTTTACTCCACACTCACCCTCTCAGGTCACCCTGGCCACCAGCCGAAGTAGCACCTCACGTGGTAGCACCTCTCCTTTATACCCACGAGGTAAGGCGGAAATATGCTATGCAAATTCCGCAGGCCCATGGCATTTTCTTTGCCATTGGCTTGCTTTGAAACTCCATTCGTCGTCATCCGACGGAACTGGGTGTGTGTGTGGTAAGTAAGTATATTTGCGTATTTTATTGCATAATAAGTTCATAAGCGAAATTAAAGATTGCAATCGCTGCATTCTGGAGGAGGCCAGCCAATGCAGAATACAGTTCAGAGCTTCTCTTCCCTCATCCACCAATGAGAAAACTAACAGAGGTGCAGCCCCTACCATCCAATTCTTTATAACTCCTGACCTGCAGAGTTTTTAAGGCTGAGAATTGCTTTGGAGAAACATCCTGCCTGACAATGCCACAGAACACTTTTAGGTTTCAAATCTTCACAGACCATCTGAAACTGAAGGAGGCCTTTCAAGGGGCGGACTCTTACAACAATTCAAAGTTTTTCTTTACGAACACTATGAGAGCTCTGAATAAAATGTATGGTCAACCTCACCAATTAGCCTGCAATGAATCTCTGAGCTGATGGATGGATCTAACATACGCAGTGGGGATGTAAAAGCCTTCAGGATGTTTGGACTGCAGGTGTGCTCTCTTGTCAGTATATTGCAACAGCTGGGCCACAAAGGTAGTGTAGAGCTGGAATGTGGATCACATGTCTAATCTCCTAAGTAAACTACCACATGACCTCAAATCTAGTTTCAAGAGATACCCACCCACAGCAAGTTGCTATTCCCACACTTCCAGATTGGCTGGAATACAAGGTTCAAGTACAGGAAGACAATAGCCTAGGGTGACCAACTGTCCTGTTTTCCCAGGACATGTCCTGTTTTCATATACAATATAACCATTTTCTACCATACAGAGGAGGCATAACCTACTTTAAATGTATTGAAATTAATAAGGTATCTTTGAGTAAACTTCGAATATCATTTGAATAGTCCCATCTGTTTGCTGGGCAGAGTGTCCTGGTTTTTAGTAATCAAAATATGGTCACCCTACAACAGCCAGTATGATTGTCACCCGAAGCAGGACTCCTCGCCACATATCAGAGATGAGAAGAGAGCCTAAGAAGCCTCGCAGACCAGCTACTGTTCTCCTTGGGACTGAAAAATCACCGTCAATGCTGACCTCTTCAGCCACGTTTAAACCAGCTCAAGTCAGAGCAGAGAAGGTAAAGGCTTTTTGTCCATACTGTGACAATAACAAATGGCTGTGACAACTTCAAGCTCCTCAACAAAGACATGAAGTTAGACTAGATAAAGACTAAAAACTGATGCTAGTGTGTGGTCATGGACAGGAGATCAATCAGCCACCTGCACACACAAGACTCTCTGCATAACTTGTAACAAGAAGAAACTTCTGGTACTGCATGGCGTCAATTATCAAGTCAAGCCATTTCAGCAAAATACAGTTCCTTCTAGTGCAGTTTTGTATGTTGAACGCTCAACATCCTGCAGTAAAGTGTTTCTCAATGTGGCAAAGGTTCTGAGCAGGAATGGTAACGGGGAAATGGAGGCTTATGCTGTGTTGGGCGATAGATCAGAGCGAGACATCATTCTGCATGATGCAGTAAAGAAATTGGGACTTGTGGGGAACCCGAGGATATTATTCTTCGCAGAGTGAGACATGACACCCAGGTCATTCAAGGAGTGGCAGTGACTTTTAATGTGTCCCCAACTGTTAACCCCAGTAAAGTCTACAAGATCGGTAATGCCTTCACAGCCAAAGTACTCCCAGTCAGTGTCCTGCAAAGAAAGTACACGCATCTTGCTGGGTTACCACTACTACAGCTTAACAATGTACATCCTGTGCTTCTCATTGGCTTTGATTGCCCCAACCTTATCACACCTATACAGCCAGTCAGACTGGGGCCCTCTGGTGGTCCAGCAGCAGTGAGAAAACGTCTGGGATGGACACTGCAAGGTGCAACTAAAGAACTGAGCAGTCTTCTTTCCCCTGATCAATACTTCTTCACCTCGCTGCGGCCCGCAAATGACCTTTATGCAAGTGAGAGACTGTGGCCAGAGTAATAACTTACCAGAGTGGAAAGGGGATTACCAGGTCACGCCAAGACAAAGAATCCGTTCAGCTTCTGCAAGAAAACTCTGTGAGAGTGGATATTGCTGGTGAGGTGAAGAGGTGTCCCATTTACAATCTGGTTCACTTCTGCCGAGTAACAGCTCGACTGCTGTGCCTAGCCCCTGAACTAGATACCAACACACATCTTGTACGTGTTGGTTGGTCGTCTCTGACAGATCAGTGAACTAGAAGGTACCTTCATCCTATTGTCCTTGACCCACATCACCCACTCACTAAACTGATCATTAAAGACTATGCATCACCCTGGACCAGAGAGGGTACAGCCTGGACAGAGAGTGGAGCTCAGGAGGAAATAATGGGTTTTGCAGTGGATGAGCAGCAGTCAGATATCATCAACACCTATGCACTGAATGCCAAAAATTGCGGGTCAAACTGCATCCCCCAAGAATGGCTGACCTCCCACCAGCAAGGTTGAGAATTCACCAACCAATTTTCTATTCAACTGGGACAGTTTGCTTCGGCCCTTATCTCATAAAGGTGGGATGCAGAAATGAGAAAAGTTGGGGGATAATTTTCAAGTGTATGGTGATGCGTGCAGTGCATATTGATCTCAGCGCAATTCTGGACTGTGAATCATTCCTGATGGTCCTTCGTCACTTCATTGGTCGGTGAGGCAAACCCTTCGAAATTCGATCAAGGAACGGGGAAAAAAACTTTGTGATTCCTTTGCAGCTCTTCAGCTTGAGCTCCAAGCTCAATTTGCAGGCCAGCAGATTAGATTCATATTCAATCCAATCAGTGCACCACATTTTGGTGGATGCTGGGGAGAGGGAAATTCGAACTTTGAAAACAACCCTGCAAGTGATCCTCAAAGACACAGACAGTCACTAAAGAAGTATTGTGGACTGTTCTCATTGAAATAGAGGGTCTACTAAATGCCAAACCAATTGGTTACACAGATCCCCAGATCCTGTTACACCCAACAACCAGTAGATGGGGCGATGAGATGCATTACTTCACCAGTGATATACCAGGATTCTGAACTCCTGAGCAGATGGAGATGGAGGCATAGTCAGCTGCTAGCTGATCACTTTTGGAGGCAATTCATCTGTAATTACCTACCTAGCCTTCAAACCAGACAGGAATGGATGTTAGAGAAGGACAATCTTTGAGTAGATGAAACCATCATGATTGTAGACCAGCAGCTACCTTGCACACTTTGCCCTGTAGGAAGGATAACACAGGTCTATCTAGGAAAGGATAACCGGGTCAGATCAGCTGAGATCAAAGTAAAGGACAAAACTTACCTAAGACCAGTGATCCAAATCATCAGCCTACACCATCTACCTGATTAACATACCAATAACTCACCACTTTGTAAGGCCTTTTTAATTGTTCAAATTCACATTGTGATTTTGGGGGAAGCTGTAAAAAAAAGGCCCCCCTTTGGAAATTGACTCCGCCAAACTCCCCGCTTCTGTAAGTGATTTGGACAGTGTTTTCTGGGGAGTTGGAAAACAAGATGTGCTTGTTTATCGTAAATAGTTACATTCATCAGAAGTGTTGTCATCTAATGATTTTGAGGATCATGTGTGTGTGTGTGCTAATTTTAAGTACGTTTGCATATTTGATTGCATAATATGTCAATAAGAGAGATTGAAGATCACTATTGTGCATTCTTTCTAAATGTTTACATTGTTAATTATGTTTAAACTTTATATAATCTTTTGAATGGCACATGACTCTCCCATGATATTTAAAGTATTTAATGTTATATCTGCATATCGTGTAGACTTCGACTGTGTCTCAGGGAACATGTACGGACATGTTTATCTGGAGAGTTTATCATTTGCTGTTAGCACTATATGCTTTAGACATACAGTGCGGTAACATTATCATTTATATGGAATTGTGTGTATATATATATATATATATATATATATATATATATATATATATATATATATATATATATACTGTATATACATTGCTTAATTTCTATAATGCCCTATAACCTTGCTGATTATACTTTTAGATCTGTGATTTGTACAATTAGGTGTATTTATATTTTGTATATTGTTTTATGTTTACAGAACCACATACATGACATTTGCACAATAAATCATCTACAAGCACCCACCGGTGTGAGACATAATGTTCTAACTGGACATCCTGTAACCATTTCAATTACTAAGTTACTAAGTAAGTTTTTAGACACAATCATCAGGGCTAAACCAAGGTCAGCCAAAACAGGGGCTGGCATGACAGAAAACAGGATATTTAATCAATTAGTAATGTTGTTTAGACTATTTTAGCTCAGGTTAAGGGCAAATCTCTTGTGAGAACTGAATGAAAAAATATGTATACTACTAAAAGTCAGGGACAAGGCCATTCCTCTTGTTTCCAGCAGAGAGGGAGAATTGATTTATTGACATTGACAACTGTATTACTGCTTTTAATTATAGCTACAGTAGAGAGTCCAGGTACAATCTTACCAATCACATACAAGCTGAATGAGGTTATTTGTTCTACCATAACCTGACACCTTGATTAATTTGACAATTGTTCCAAGTGTCTAGTGTAACTACAGTTCTAGGTAGATAAGAATGTTATTGTGGATGATTATATGGCTCTGACCCTTTGAGGCAAGAGCACACTGTACATATTAAGAGCTTCAATCTCTTCTTACTTTAATCTTCATTCCTCGTCACAATAAGGCATATGGAGGGACTGACCTTTGTGAAGTACGTGAAGAGGATATCCAGCAGGATATATAGGCAGTGCCATGTAAAACATCTAACATTAGATGAATTTGCTTACTATCTTTGTTGATAAATGCATTGTAGTCTGTGCAATTAAGTTATGCAAAATATTTTGTAAAGTAGCTTGTCTCTTGCTTAATGGATTTACACAGCCCTTAAGGCCCTTTCACACCCTGAACAATAGGCCCAACTAAAAAAAACTAAAACGCTAACTATATCATTGTCCACACCAACACATGATAACACTCTATTTATTATAAGTGCATGCTGCAGTTTAAATGCTTATAGCTCTCCACTTTTTGTTATTCATCAGCTGAAAAATAATAACATTTCTGAAAGTGATTTCAATGATAAAGTTCCTCGGTGGCATTATCATTATACAGAAGTTGTGGTGTGGACTACCCTATTCTCATGGAATTATATATATTTTTTTGAAAATGTATATGTATATAGTAGGTGAATAGTAGTGTTGTGAAGTAGTGAGTGATTCTGACTGATAATAAACAACTCTGATGGCCACCACACGTGATAAACAATAGGAAAGAAATTGGTATAGAAATAAGGACATTTTAACAGGATGTAAGGTGGCTCTTAGCCAGGTTCGGTTTACTTGGCGCCATGACCAAGTACTGCAATGTTTGGCTTTAGCATTGGAATGCAAGCGTAGCATGACCAATAAGTTGCCACCTGTTCTAGCAAAACATTACACGCAGAAGATCCTCCGCCAGGCAAGCAACCACCAAGAAAAGTTGTTAAAACCAATTCTCGCCAGGACAACTGGAGTTGCGTCACACTGTAAAGAACTTATCTGAAGCAGCAGAGAGGAGCAGAAACTAGCTGTGGTTGAAACGGAAAGATTCTAGTTGGCTGTGTACAGGTCGCCACGCTACGAATTCTTGAAAAACTCGAAGAGTCTGTTGGTTTATTTGTATTAGTTTGCATAGTAATTACAGTTATTACGTTCCTGTGCATATTGCATGAATGAGGGCTGGAGTTTGGGCAGATAATGTGTCTTGCGGTAGGTAGTATGCCATACAGAACTGTTGCCACTGAAACTACTTTAACGAAGACAGTGGGGCTCGACAGCCTTAGTCAAACGGATTGGTGCTTATGGTTGGGTCGCAGAGAGATTGTGAAATAGTGGCTAGGTCATATGTGAACTACGAGGAAGGAGCAACCTCAGCAGCAGGAAGGATGTAAAGGTCAGTAAGCTGGGCTGAGTTGAGTGGGGGACGGAGGCGGGTGACTCTGGGATGCCAGAGTCACTGTTAGAGCCTTCTTGAGGTGTCAGTGGGCCAGTCAGCGAAACACTGAGGATGGAAGGTGCCCACTTGAAAACCCTAGAGATGTCCCCTACTCGGCTCAATCCAGACATTCTCTCGTGCTGGTCCACTGGGGAGACCACACTGTAGTTGTAGCCGATATGTGTGCTGACACGCCAAGCACACTGCAGCCGTTAATGCACAGAAGGAGAGTCACATTACCATATGGAAGGAAGCGTAAATGAATGGAGAAGCATAGTTTACTGTAGAGCTACGTCTTAGTTTGTGCTTGGCGAAAGTAGAGCACAAATCGAGCATGACGTTTTAATGCTAATCTACTCTTGTGTAATGGAAATCATTATGCTGTAGTCTTGGGTTTGGACTTTATTTTCATCAGTGGGCCGCAACTCAATGTCATTGACCAAAAATACTCATTCAAGCTTGATCCTTCAAAAGAATACCCCTTTCAAACAGGAAATCCAACTGTGCCAAATGTAAGTCCTCAAAAAAAAAAAATCTCACACAAAACCTTTCCTTGATAACTTCTGTCCCCCTCTGTAATCCATTGCAAATTCAAGACCTTGACATTAATGATGAATAGACATTGATAAAAAAAGCTGTGGATGCTGCTTATTTACCATTAGAAGGTAAGCTGCAGTTACTCCAAATCCTGGAAGGCCACCCTTAGGTATGCACTCTCCGTACTGGACGTACTGAGGTTCCCTAACACCACAATTATGCCACCAGCCAAGTACCCATCAAAACAACGACCATACCGTTTGTCTCCCATCAAACTTGCACTGGATGAGCAACTTCATGAAGTGTCAAGGCAAGGAATAGTTAAACCTTCCCACTCTGGTTGGTTCCACCATCAAAGGTGGTTTCAGTACCTAAAAAAAGACAGTAGGGGTGTAAGAAAAAAATCGATACACTGGAGTATCGCAAATATATTATTTTGCAATACTGTATCGAATTTTCAGAAAAGCAATATCGAATTTTTTTGGGGGCTGTTCAGTAGACGCACTAGCCTAACATAGACAACAAAGATATGGCTGAACCCCTGTGTAAAGACCGGCTCCCGCTCTATTCCGTTCGGAAGTGTGGAATCATTTTGGTTTCCAGAGTAAAGAGAGCACTACCGATATCGACAGGAACCATGCAGTTTGTGAACTGTGTCTTTACAAGTTTGGCGCAGGAGCAGAGCGTATTTGTTTGGCGCTCAGTGAATCAATGAGTGCGTTCATTCACACCGCGAGCAGTAGCCGCGCGAAAGCGTAGAGCAGGAGCCGTCGCGTGAGCAGCAGTGAAACGGGGGTTTCGAAGGAGAGTCTCAGGCGTCGCACACAGACCAGAAGCTCAGCGCCACATCTTTGAATTCCAACACATTATTCTCCGTAAGTGTCACACACCGGCGGCGCCCAGAAACGGCTCAGGACCGTGTTCAAAATCCTGCTGCGCCACAGAGCGCCATTTACAGTTTTATATAAAATTGAAGCGATTGCTAGATGTATCCTGACATCACCCTATGCTGCAATATACATTTAAGTTTTCATTCGATTTACAGAAATCAGCTGCTTGAATGACAGTTGCTGGATGTTACTGGATTTTCAGGTGAGATTCTCAATTCAGTTCAGTGAACGGATGCTCTGAGGTAAAGTTTTCAGACTGCAGACTCAGCAACGATTGTATTTAATTGTATAGTACAATCATAACATAGAACAGATTCATTATCTTCATTTCATGTCATTAAACATAACAATATTGCTGGCCAGTACACTGATGAGAAAGTGTGCGTCTGGTGCAGCGGTGCTGCCCTGCGCTTCTCGTCCAGTGTGCAACCCCAAGTCTTATCGAGTTTTTGACCAACTTCTAAAAACATTTAACCAAAGTTTTTGTAATTGACTTGTGAACCACAATCCCAAAATGGTAGTTTGATTTTCTGAGTACTGAATTGTTTACCTAAAGTAAACTTGTTTGACTTTAATTAACATCATGTCTTTTTTTTAAATATTACTTTTTCTAAAATTATAGTCCTACTTAAAAAAAAAATCCCAATGTGATGGCCTTATCTGCAATATATTGAAATCATGACCCATGTATCGACGATACGTATCGTATTCGCCAGATTCTTGCCAATACACAGCCCTAAAAGACAGCAAATTTAGATTCTGTGTGGATTACAGAAAGGTTAATTCCATAACAGAATGTGACGCTTACCCTCTTCCCAATATTACATAAATTCTGGAATCACTCTCTGGGGCAGCCATCTTTTCTACTATTGATCTCAGCAGTGGGTATTGGCAGGTGACCATGGACCCTGACAGCAAAACCCAGACAGCCTTCATCACTCCTGCATTACTTTAATTTTAATGTTATGCCGTTTGAGCTTAAAAAATGCTCCCGTAACTTTTCAGAGGCTCGTGGAGACTGTACTGGGAGAACTAAGGAGAAAGTACAGTATGCTTTATGTACATTGATGACATCATTGTGTACTCGCCTTCCATAACCCAGCATTTCCACGACCTCCAGACTGTCCTCCATAGACTAGAAACTGCTGGTCTCACCATTAACTTGTCAGTTCTTTCTTCAAGAAATTACCTTCCTAGGACATGCTGTAAGTATCAAAGGCATTTCAGCAGACCCATGTAAGACTCAAGCCATTCATGCCTACCCTGTGCCTGCGCAAACTTGCATAATAATATAAAACATTTATGTCTAAAGCGCCTTATCAGGACACCCAAGGACACTGTACAAAGCAGATAAAAACCATTAAAACAAAAACAATAAAAATGTCAAGACAACATTAAGATGATATGGGTCAGGCGGAATCTAAATGTCTAAACAGCAGAGTTTTGAGTTTGGATTTGAAAAGATTAAATGAGTCCATGATACGAAGATCTGGAGAGAGGGAATTCCAAAGATGGGGAGCAGAGCGACTAAACGCCCTGCACCCCATTGTGACAAGACGAGCAGGGGGAACAGAAAGCTGGCAGGTGTGAGAGGATCGAGAGTGAACGAGTAGGGACGTTTAAATGGAGAAGATCTGAGATATATTGAGGAGCCATGTTATGAACTGCTTCGAAGGTAATGAGAAGTATTTTAAAAATGATCCTCTGTTTGACAGGAAGCCAGTGAAGCTGTTGCAAGATGGGAGTGATATGATGAGAAATGGGGGTCTGAGTAATCAGGCATGCAGCAGAGTTCTGTAGGAGCTGCAGCTTCCGGAGCGACTTATTAGGGAGGCCAAACAGGAGTGAGCTGCAGTAATCTAACCAAGGCTGTGAACCAGGATGGCGGTGGTTTTGGGAGTAAGAGAGGGACGGAAGTGGGCAATATTACGCAGGTGGAAATAGGCTGACCGGGTGATGCTATTAATGTGAGAGTGGAAAGATAAAGTGCTGTCGAGGACGACACCCAGACCCTTAACCTGAGGGGAGGGAGGGAAGGACAGTTGAGTTATCAATGGTAATGGAAACTTTATTAGCATTGGAGAGGTGTGCCCACCAGGAGGACTTTGGTTTTTGAGCTGTTTGTTGCAGGTCCCGGATCAGGAGACCCAACTGACAGATTACTGTTTCCTGTAAAACAGGATTGAAAAGACACAAGAGAGTCGCGTCTGCTCTTCAACAGCTCCTCGGCAGAGGAAACCCGTTGCAAACCCGCACTTCGTCCCAATCACCATCCGGCTTTTCCATTTCCAACACATGCCATTTTGTTGACGAGACGGGAATATGATGGCAGACATCGCGAACAATGTTTCTATGTGCAGTTTGTAAACATATAACATTAGACGTCGTCTTTTTGTCTAATTACTACCTAACATTAGTCCGTTGCGCCAAAATACTGGTGTAAATACAGTTTAATGTCGCAATATTCACTTACTGTCTATGGATAGAGCCTGAGCCAACCAACCCCGTGACGTCACATGATAGAATACTCCACAATGGCGGCGCCCTGGCGCGAAAGATATAAAGTTTTTCTTAGAAACAGAAATACCAATTATCATTAACAATGATATTAAATATGAACCTACTTCATTTTAACCCAGAAAATGCAAAGCGCTCTTGCAATAGACACAGATAGTGGCTTCCTATTCTCCTCAGTGTCAGGTCACGTGACAAGCGCGGCAAATGCGATTACAGAGAGAGCTTTGAACATACATAATATTAACTGTTAGCTAGTTGACATGAGCAAACAACCTTTTTTAACACACAACTATTAATACTAGTATATACTAAACACTATAGCTAAATATACGGACCACTGGAGCGAACTTATATCATTTTCCCCACGTCTATCATGCATACAACAGACAACAAAACATCCTCAAATAACGCACATTTAACGCTTTACATTCACTACACAAGGTACAGGTGAAGTCACTGTGGTATAGACAAATGTTTCACTTTTGAATTTCCATATTTTTACCTGTAAACCAGGATTGAAAAGACACAAGAGAATCGCGTCTGCTCTTCTTCTTTTCGTTTCATGGCCGTTCACCTCCTTTGGAGTATTACCGCCACCTACTGTATACCTTACGCACATGATTAATGGATCTGACTAGGAAGGAAAAAAAATCCCTTAAGTATCAGAGCTCGTGTATCAGCTGACGCTGCGTGTTCAGCTCATCCAGCTTCTACACTGAGCTCCTCAACCTACAGGATGATCATAAACTTGTTCTCCTCCTCAGGCTCTAGATCCTGTGATCTAGCCCTAAGCATATCTGTGAGTGAGCTGTTGAAGAGCAGACGCGAAAAAGGTTTGAATGATAAAAAGAGGTTTAAGGAAGTGATAACTTTTTTAGAGCTCTAAAAAAGTTATCACTTCCTTAAACCTCTCTTTATCATTCAAACCTTTTCGTGTCTGCTCTTCAACAGCTCCTCAGCAGATATGAAGGAGCGTGTGCAATTCCCAGTTCCTGTCGTGACTCTCCAGACAGAATGTCAAAATAAAAGTCCCTCATATAACTGTAACTTCATATTTTTTGTATATAAACAACACATAAGACAATAATGCAATCGCTTTTCCCATGACAATTTAAATGTTCAACAGACAGAAAAAAAACACAATTGAGTAAATACTTTGTGTGTATCACATGTTCAGTTTGAGAAAGTTAGATGAAAACCAAGAGTGAATTTCTTGGAGACAGAGGGTAAGAGAACTGAAGGAAGTTCAGCATTTCCTCGGTTTAGCAGGGTGGTACTCATCAGTTTGTTCCGAATTTTTCTAAGATTACTGAACCCCTCAACGCACTGAAAAAGAAGGGACACAGTTATCAATGGACAATTCAGTGTCAACAAGCTTTTGACCAGTTAAAGTCTTGCCCCACTTCACCACCCATTCTTGGCCATCCCGATCTTCAGCCTGCAATCACTGTATATACTGATGCCAGTGACACCGGCCTGGGTGCCATATTAGCTTAACAGAAGGATGCTGGCAGAGACGAGGTTATCGCCAATGCAAGCCGAACCTTAACTAGGGCCGAACTAAATTATACTACAATGGAGAAAGAATGTCTTGCAGTCATCTGGGGCTTGGAGTCATCTGGGCCTTTAAAAGTGGCAACATTACTTGGAGACACAAGCTTTTCACAGTTTTTTTTTTCCTCTCTTTTTTGTGTGTTATTATTAGGAACAGTTTAATTGATGAATAAATATCCCTTGTGAACTGAATCTTTTATGGGATTACTATTATAATTTTGTTGTGAAATTTGTTGTGGTTATTTTTTGGCTATCCTGGGTTGATTTAAATTTTGACAGGTTTTATCCTGTCTGGCTTCTGAAGGTTTTCTTTAAAATAATTTATTTATGTTAGGGTGGCCACCACCGTTACACAGCTTATGAAAACCCCAAATTCAAAATTAGAATATTGTGAAAAGCTTTTCATAGCTGTCAACCATAATCATAAAATTTAGAACAAATCAAGGCTTGAAATATCTCACTTTCTATATAGTCTATACATAATATGTTAGTTTCACCTTTTAAGTTTAATTATTGAAAAAAATGATACTCTAATTTTTCACTTATATTTAAAAATTTCACCTGTATATCTTGATATGTGCACAGATTGTGGTGTTTGATGAGAAAAAGCCTCTCTGAAACAAAGTGAATATTTTATTGATGGCTTATGTTGAAATAAGCATCAAATCCTTCACATGCACTTTTGTGTAAATGTACAATTAGGATCTAGCATTAGTTATTAGTCCGCTTTAGTGTGCTTTCCAATTTATGTGTAAATTTATAGGAATTTCTCTCCTTAGGGAGAGGACTGATGAGGGTAAAATAGCTTCAGTGAAGGATACAGTAAGGGCATTTAGTCCATTAATCATGATGTTGCAGACATTTACATGCTGTTGGCCGTCTATGAAAAAAATCAACACTGAAGGCATTGGCAAGTGTCCTTTGACAAGAATTACGCTTTGTGCCTGGTAACAATTTGCCCATGACAAAATAACACTGAACACCATTGAACGACTTGAATTACTTGCTTGTTGATTGTTGAACTGAAGGGCAAATATCAGGCGTAACTCTTTGTGTTTGCTCAGACTAGCCCTGCATCTCAATGTCCATCCTAAACAGTGTGTGAGATTAAAATAAGTGTGTCCCAAAGCAAAGTATGTTGAAAAGAGTACCAGAAGTCCCCGGATGGTATACTATTCTTGTGGATTTTCGAAGTGTGGATCCGTGCTCTCAATAAAAGCTAATATTGCCCATAACTCATTGTGCTTTGGAGAAGGATCCAGTTCGGAACTACAAACATAAGTAAAAGGTGTTCAGAAACCTCCGGTATAAAACATGGCAGATGTGAGCGACTGGCGGTTAAGTAGAGAGATTTAGTTAAAGAGGTTTGAGTGACTAATAATCAACATTTAAGCTGATAAAAAATATTTATGTAATATTATCTGTGTTATATTTCATCTGCAACAACAACGGGAACTTTTATAAAGATCTGTTTGGCCATTAACTTTTAAATGCATCATTATGCATGATTTATTTTACAGATCAAGGTGTTACTGCATTTATCTCTGATTGAGTAGGAAATTAAATTAATTAAATTAGTCAGGTCAGTTTACATGACATGATGCATGTAACTAAGCAACAGAAAGCAACCGTTAAAGATGCTATATTATGACATGAAAGTATGTCCCAAAGCTTGTCTACTCTTCTGCTACACACTTAAAAGTATGCACCTTTTTCTTCACAAAAAGAGTAGCCTACTTTTTGGGTGTAGTATAAGTCAGGTGAATAGGGGATTATCACGCTTCTGGGTTTCATGGGCGGATTTGTCAACTTTGTGCATGTCCACTTCCGACGCAGATCAACAATGGCTGAGATGAAGGCTATATATGTCACTGCTCTGTTTCACTTTGTAAATCTAACCAACAACGCCAACCCTACATAAATTTTCATGGATTCCCAGCTGAATTGAGTACAAGGAAGAACTGGATTAAAACTTTAAAATAAAACAAGGTAGCATGTTTGTTTGCAGCCGGCACTTAGTGAATCAGGACTAATTTACCAGGGATGCCGTATAAACAAACTTAGGTGGCTTTTCCACTGGGCTTGTTTGCTGCGGTCCGAGCACATTTGTTCCCGGCGCCTCCCACAGGGTTGGTCTGGTTTCACACTCAACTTGATTCTATCTGAACCCCGGTGCGATTGCGTGCATCTTACGTCAGTCGCAAACGTGCGCGGCGCATGATAGAAAGCAGAACGTGTGTAAATATTGTGTGTTTTTTTATTAATTTGCTGCTATTATGAGCAGTTGAGTGAACAATACAGGTTTACTGTGCGTGTGTCACATAAGGTGGACTTCTGCTGCTTGAAAACGGACTCTTTTGAGGAGACAGTGGATTTTCAAATGTGTTGCTCTGATTCCACGCGCAATGCACGAATACACTGCAGGCTCACTCTCGCTTGTATCCGAGGTAAATCATCAACACTATCATCCCTTACAAGTGTTTTATTTAACTGAATACATCACAATAAGCTAAAACGCATGCACAGGATACTTTACTTCCTGAAGAAGTGCGTGCCCGAATCCGTGTTGCTTTCACATTCACGCGAACCGTGGCACGGTTCGGAAGCAACCGAACTCAGACCACCTCCTCCAGGTAGTCTCGGGTTCGGAACCCCAGTGCGCACCCGGGTCCCATGACAGCTTTCACATTAGCGATTTTTCATGCGAACCGTGCCCCGTTCCGAAATAAACTGCCAGTGTGAAAGCCCCCTTAGTGTAGTCCGTCATCAGTTCGCCAGCGAGATTGGGGATTCAACGGAAGTGGCAGTGCACAAAGATCACTGAATCCGGAAGTCCTACGTATCAGCGTGATAATCCCCTATTGAGACAAATCAGTAAGAACACAGCTCAGGTGGTAATCACAGCTGAAGAACTGAAAAGCAATTATACCAGCTAATTAGTATTAGAACAGCACACTTAATGAAATGATGTTTTAGAACAACCCATGTGACAGAACACAGCAGACTTGATGGGTCTTCTTTATCTCTCTTAAGCTCTTAGCCCATACCATTCTTCAAAGTGCCTGCCTCAGCATAGAAAAGCTATGTGGGACTGAATTTGGTTTTATAGTAGATGTTAATTGGATAGTTTCAAAAATGGGGTGAACAAGGATAAAAGTATTATCTGTTTGACCAAATATTTGTTTTTATATAATCATCAGTTGTTGGTTCATTAAAGTCAGGTTTATCTATAAATTCTAAGGTCTCTAAAGAGAACAAAACAACAGCATTACTGTCACAATGGCACAGCCAAAACTATTGGATTATCCAATTAATGGCATGGGCACTTGCCAACACTCTGATGTCATAGACCAATCTAATATTCAGCAACCCAAGCCTTATCATTTGCTCATCTGTATTATATCTGTTTTTTATTTGTTTAACATCAATTACATTTTTTATCTGACGTTTTTTGGATATCCAAATTCGGGGAACAGACACAGTCTCTATATGATATCTAAGTGAAAGAGCCTCTATGGGATTTATCTGACCTTGGTGACGTGAGGCTGCTAGCAGACGGTCATTTTAGTCTGTCTGCTTCCTGACCTTGTGCCAAATTTTGTCATGTTTTAGCTCTAAAACTATGAGCCAAATTACTAGAGAGAAGAGCAGCACCAGCCCAGAAAGGATGAATACCATCTCAACAGGTTAGGCTTGTGCCAAAAAACTTTTCCAATTGTTTATGAATTCTGTATTATTTTGCGGACACCACTCAAACAACCAGTGATTAAGTGAGGATAGTCTACTGACTCATCTCAGTCACTCCTGTGATCAGGAAGGGGGCCAGAGCAAACATCATTAGTGGGGAAGGGGGCCAGAGGGGAGCAGAGCAAACATCATTAGTGGCGACATGAATAATGATCTTAGAGAATTTACTAGTATTAGCCAGTACTTTTAAATTTGCTGTGATGTCAGGCGCTCTGGCTCCTGGCAAACATGTGACTATGGTGGCTGGTGTCTCTATTTTCATGTTCCATGTGATCAAATCATCAATTACCAGGGCACAATCAACAGGATTCTCAATGGGTGTTTCACTGAGTGGGGCAAATCGATTTGTTATGGGAATGGGAACGGAAGAGTGGTTCTTTGATCCGCGACTAGAGCGGCGATCCCTTACCAGTCACCCATCTGCCTTGCTACACAGGCTCTACTTCAGCCGGAACATGTAAAAAGTTCACTATACTAGGCGCATCCAAAACACTATCTAAAGATCAAGCATTCTTACCATCCTCAATTAAAGTTTGGATGCATGTCTCTAGTTCTAAAAAATCTTCTCCGTCAGCCTGACTGTCTCCTTGCATTTATCACATACAAATCCTAAATTGCCATTGGAGAAGGCTACACTTAATATATGACATGTGACACAGGTGACAATGGTCTCATTTACACTGCATGGTTCAAGTGACCCAAATCCAATTTTTCCTCTCTTTTTCCTTTTCCTCTCGAAAAATTCTGTTTTTCAAGAATTCTACGAAACCGTAGCGTGGCCGCCTGTACACAGCCAGCCATAATATTTCCATCTCAGCCACAGCCAGTTGCTGCTCCTCTCTGCTGCTTCAGATAAGTTCTTTATTGTGCAACACAACTCTTGGCCACTGAATCTAACGTCTCTGAGGAACCAGGTTGTAGAGTGTGCCACAAATCCTCGACAACCATAAACTTGGACTCTCCATCCTCGCTGTTCTGCTTCAGTGGCCAGACACAGTATACCTCAATTTCTTCCTCTCATATGCCTCATCTACAGCATCCTCCTATGGCACTGTTAACTCTATCAGTTAAACAATGCATACTGATCCAGACCACAAAACAATATCTGGTCGGAGGTTAGTGGTGGCAATCTCAGGTGGAACTATGCCATTGATCAAGATCAGACAGAATTTTCCAGTCCCTAGCAGCTTCTAATTGTCCTGGGCGAGAACTGGTTTTAACACCTTTTCTTGGTGGTTGCTCGCCTGGGCGGAGGAATATTGTCTTCTGTGTGTAATGTTTTACTCAGAACAGGTGGCAACTTATTGGTCATTTTACGCTTGCCTTCCAATGCTACAGCCAAACATCAGTTCTTGGTCATGGTGCCAAGTAAAACGACCTTGGCTAAGAGCCACCTCACATCCTATCAAAATGTGCCTTAATGTGGCAGGTAAATGGTAAATGCACTGCATTTATATAGCACTTTCACAGACCCAATGGCTACCAAAGCGCTTTCCATATTGCCTCACATTCACCCATTTATTCACTCATTCACACACCGATGGCGCTGTCAGCCATGCAAGGTGCCATCCAGCCTTGTCAGGAGCAGCTGGGGTTAGGTGTCTTGCTCATGGACACCTCGACACTTGTTCAGGTGGAACCAGGGATTGAACCACCTACCCTCTCTAGGTATCCTCTCCTACCCAGAGGTTTAGGTTCTGTGGTGATGGGAGAACATTATATGTTGACCTGATAAGGAAACTGATCCGACTCTCTTCCATTGACCAAAGGTCTTGCCAGCCCATCTTGCGTTGTTCCACAGTCTCCCATCTCATCCTGTCACACTCTCCCTGCTTCGCCTGGGAAATGGCCTTTCTACACCTCATCCTCTCTTCCTACTTTCACACCTTGTTGACTACCAGTTTCCTTCTTTGAGCTGGGCTTGCCATGTGCCATTTAGGAGGAGCTAAACTGAGCCCAAAACCCCCTCTTCTATGCTGTACCTGTCCCACGATATCCCCAATTTGAAGGGCAGCCTTTGCCTATACCACATATTTCTTTGCTGACCACTTTCTACCAGTTTTTAACACAGCTGCTGCCTCCCTTACACATTTGTCCTATGGCTCTACTAAGAACATTTCCAGTCTGACCTTGGCACACTTAAACTCCTCGGTTAAAGCCGAGACTGCAATATTCCTTTAGTATAAAGTACCACTCTGCTGAGGCAGCATGGAACTCCACAACCATTTCCTGATGTATGAACTTATTAACATTTCCAGCTTATCCACTGTTGTCAAAGAAACCTTGTACACAGTCAGTGGCCACAGCAACCTCGGCAGTAGATCAAACTGAAAGCACCAGAGTTTTAGTCTGGGAGTCCAGGATCTCGTGGACCTGGTAGATGTTGTCGTCCTCGGGGTCAGCAGGAGGAGGTACATCTTCAGTACCAGACCCTGGGGAAGGAGGAAGAAGAGGATTAATGTAGGGTTTGAGTAAGGAGACATGGAATGATGGGGAAATACGATAGTGAACCAGTAGTGACAAACGATAGGTGACTTCATTGATTTGCCTTTGTATGGCGAATGGACCTAAGTATCTGGGACTCATGCTGCATTCACGTGCTATAGAAAATGGGATATTTTCCACTTGTGAACTGGTATTTACCAGTGTATTGCATTCAAGTGCTTTTGCTGTCATAATCTGGTAAAAAGATGGAGATCCAGACCTGTTATTTAGCTAAAACTATTTTAGACTGCTAAAGTCATCTGCAACAGCAAGAAAATTATTTATAAAAACTCAAACGGTAAATAATATGCTGTATATTTTCTATCTAGACCATGAAAAGGAAAATATTTTTACCGTTCACGACTCTCGCGTTGCTCTTGCCATTTTGAAAAGTTCAAAGGTTATCTCATCTCGGCAACTCATCCATCAAAATATTCTATGAGTTGCCGTTGTGTGGGCACAGGTAGGGGTACTAGCTTACCCTCCGGAAGGTGACGAGGAACTTTGGCCATGGCACAGACTGAGCATCCTCTGACATACAGGGAGACATCCTGGGTCATGTTGGGCTACCAATAGCGATGTTGGATGAGCGAGAGGGTTTGGTGGCTGCCTGGGTGTCCAGAGCCCGGAGATTTGTGAACTGAGTCCATGAGAGACAGACAGAGACGAGTGGGTACATAGACTCGTCCCTCAGGACCTCCCGGCGAGAGCAGGTTCAGACTGGGTGGCTTCAGCGATATGGTCTTCTAAGCTCCACTGGATGGGGCTGACGACTATGGCTGGAGGGAGGATAGTTTCAGGAACTGAAGGGCTGGAATCAGGGTGAAACTGACGAGACAGAGCATCCGCTTTGGTGTTCTTTTGCCCGGGGTGAGAGGCGACTTTGAAATTGAAACGGGTGAAGAAAAGCGCCCAGTGAGCCTGGCGGGTATTTAGTCTTCTGGCTTCACGTAAATATTCAAGGTTTTGATGATCTGTGATGACGACAAAAGGATGCCTGGCTCCCTCCAGCCAGTGCCTCCACTCTTCCAAAGCGAGCTTAATGGCGAGCAGTTCACGGTTACCAATGTCGTAATTCTGCTCTGCCGGGGACAGCTTCTTGGAGAAGAACGAGGGTAGGAGCAGTGATGAAGGACCTCTTCAGTTCTTCGAAGGCGGCGGTTGCCTGAGATTTCCAGGACAGAGTCTTGGCCCCGCATTTGAGGAGGGAAGTGATAGGAGCGCAGATCTGACCGTAACATTTGATGAATCGGCGGTAGAAGTTGGCGAAAGCCTAGAAATCGTTGAAGTTCCTTGATGTTGGTTGGGAGTGGCCAGTGAGTGACAGCGTCCTCCTTCCTCTGGTCCATGGTGACCCCTTGCGGGGTGATGACATATCCCAGGAACTGGATGGATTTCTGGTGGAACTCACATTTCTCCAACTTCAGATATAGATGGTGGTCTCTCAGGCATTGAAGAACGAATCATACATGACGAATATGCTCAGGCAGGTTGGCAGAATAGATGAGGATGTCGTCGGTATAGATGATGACAAAGTGATTTAGCACATCGCAGAAGATTTCATTCATAATGAAGAGCTGGCGGAGAGATCGTTTTTCGCATGCCACTTTTATCAATTTCCACAGAATTTGCAGAACTCCTGAAGCTCCTGAACTCTTGCACACTTTATACGGAACTCCATTAGGCCCTGGAGACGATGAAGCTCCTGCCTTTCTCTCAGCCTGCTGTACCTCTTTTCACTTAGGTGCACAGACTTCCATTTGGTATTCTGGTGAATTGAATGGTGGGATGTCTGATGGAATTGACATAGGCTCATGCCTTTTTGCATATGTATGCATTTCCTCCAAATATCTCTCTAGTCTCAACCCTAGATGGGGTTGACACATCACCATGTCCCATGCAGTTTTCTCACAAGCTCTTGGCCATCTAACTCCAGGCCTATGCCCGTTGTGGTTCTTTTCTCTCTTATGCTGGTTAGTCTGACCAGGTTCACAAGTATCATAATGTTCATCGCTAACTGTGCAAACCCTCCTCTGCTCTATGACAGGGGTGCTGAAATCCTTCGAGCTGTGGTTTGCTTCCTGTCGCTGGATTTCGTAAGAAGAACTGATCAATACGAGGCCCTTGTCCCTTCTTCCTCAAGCATTTAGTTTTCCCTTGGTGAACCTTCAAACCCCTGACTGTTGTCATCTTGCTCCAGCCACAGAGACAAACTTGGAGTTCATTGACTTTACTAACTGCAGATCTTGAACTAGTCTTACTCTCCATACTCATATCCATTTCCATTCCAAAGACGTTAACCATGTTGTCCAACATTGAGTCATCTTCCGCCCCCACTCTCGCAGACTCTATGGGTATTTTTCTCTTTAATTTCTCAGAAGCCTTGTGCAAGTGTCTCCAGCATCTTGTAACCACAGAGCTGGATACTGCCGACAAGGGTAGCTAACTACTGAATTATATATTTGTAGAACCAATCAAATTAGATAAAAATGATTTCACGATGAGTAATGTTATGTTGCCTTTGCTATGCTCCTGTTCTATAAAAACTGTTGACGGGGTTCAGATGTGGTCAACTAGCTATAAGTTTTAGGCAAATTTTTTGTGAAATTTCTTGAAAACTGAAGACGCGTACACAAAGGTGTAATGTGTCATTCATTCATTAAATACAATAACAATGATATCAGCTTACTTAGTATGTACTTGAAGTATATCAGGGTGGGGTGCACATCATTGCAATCTTTCAAAATAAACACAAAACATAACAAAAGTATAAAGTGTTTTTCAAAACCAAAAGTTACAAGGCTTCTAATGCAGTCAGAGTGGCAACACTTTGGCGTCAATCGACGCGATCAGAGTGAGAGTCACCAGAGGATAATATTGCAGCTGTCAGGGATACCTGGTTTAACTTAAGTCAGGGGGAAATCTACCACATGCCCGAGGCTATCGTAGGACCATAATCTGTCCTCGATTTGCCCAGCTGTAGCACGAGGAGCTCCTTCAAATGACTTTTACTTGGTAATGCACCACAGTGCATCACCTTGAAATGATGCATCTCCATTGACTTGTTTCTGGGTATTGGTCCTCTCAGCTTAAGGCCCCTGGCAATCAGAGGCCCTAGGCATTTTGCCCCATTACTCCTGTCCATAATCTGTCCATAGCTTATTAGTCGTGGAATCAGCGTTTAAGTGCCTAGCAGTAAAAATCCTTCTTCCTGAACCAATAACCACTGATTTCATTGACTAGCGGATTGGAGAGGTACATAGTGTCATTTTGTTTGGTGAGGCTAAATTACTCATTGCAAAGCTTCTCTAAAATGAACCTCTGCTGAAGTATTAGCTTCATTACCTGAACTTTCCCAGCACTCCTCCTGAGATCATTCTCTGCAGTTCCTCTGTCTTTGGGTGCTTGTCAGAAACACTTCATGTCCTGAAACCAATTAACCAAGCTCTTCTCAGAGTGCCCTGATCTCTTGACAGGCTGGGAGGAGAGGCTGTTGTGCGTCTGACAGGATCTCTCCCCGCTTCTCCTCCCAGTTCGCTGATTTAATTTGTTTGGTAATATGAGGATTGGCGTGTTCAGCCCAGATTCACTACAAAGTGAAATTGGACAAGGGCATTGGAGCTTCAACATGTAAAACTGTCTCACCTTGACAGCTGGCTGAGTGGGCTGGGGATTGCCTGCAGAGATACCTGAAAGGACCACACACACACCAATTTAGTTTCTATCGTAGGGGTTCAGGGGACATCATAATGAAGGAGAAAACCTATGTACTGTTTAAAGGGAGAAATAGAGACACTTTAAGTGTCTTGATAATTTCGGTTGCTGAACTGTGAACTTTTCCCAATTGTCCGAAACACGGTTAATATACACTTCCTCTTGTCCATCAGCCTATAGACAAACGAAAATGGAAACTGTTATTCACTGTGTTTTACTTATCTCACCTTCTACTCCATAGCTGTGTTTAGATGGAGAAACTCTGACACTACAGCTACAAAATGTCAGTGAACATTACTTGGGTTGATTCCAGCCCGTCAAATCCTCTACTCTCCATCATAGATCATATAACTTTGACATTAATGGATTCCTGTGGGATTTTGAAGAAAGCTGAGTATTGAAATTTAACGTGTGTACATTGAAAATTGTATTTCCTCTGAAGGTGTAAACAATGTGCCACTTCCAGAACATCAGCTGTTTGTTTGACCATTCTGACCAGCTCAGCAACACTGATTCAATGGTGTGAGTTTGGGGCAGGGCTATCTGTTTGATTGACCAATGGGAGACAGGTTAAGTATTCTACAAACCTGTTTGAAAACAGTTATTATTTTTGCTTTTTTTGTTTGGTGTCATTAGAGGCACATAAATTACACACTTCAGACTCCATAAATTGGCTTGAGTTCAACTTTGTTTTCGATTCAAACAGGAAGTTTGGGCAGGGCATATCAAGGGGTTGTCCATTTTTAAAACAGCTAATAGGCTTGAAGGAAGAGTTCACCCAAAGATTGTCATAATTTACTCACTATCATGTTGTTTTAAACATAATATGTTGGTAACAAAACGGTTTCTGGTCCCCATTGACTTCCATAGTATTTTTGTTTTTCATTTTCATACTATGGAAGATAATGGGATCCAGCAAATTTTTGGTTACTCATACCTTCTTTCGCATTCAGAAAAATAAAGAAACAAATATGGGTTTAAAACAACATGATGGTGAGTAAATGGTGACAGAATTATGCCTTAAGTTATGTCACAGCTATGAATCATGATTTGCTACTTGTTAGTCGATGGTATCTCATTCTAGAGAGTGTTTGATTGGATAAAAATTTATGTAGTGCATCAATATTCTTGGTCTGTTTTCCTTGAAGAGAAAGACTGTTTTAACTGGATAAAAAAGCACAACTATTTATACAGTAGCCTATATGAAGAGCTGATAAGTAACAAGAATTAGCTTGCAAATGTTTTTAGTGTTATATTATGCAATGCAAATTAAACTGAAACGAATGAATAAAATATCCAGCTGGTGGGTTAATTAGATAAAGTACATTAAACCGTGCACTACCATGTTCTTTTGCACTGCAGACATTATTCCCAGACTCTCTGCTTAGTTGTCCTGAGAGACCGACACCAGGAGCATCTTAAGTCCGGCTCATTTCCACCTCCAGTGAAGGGAGACAGCTCCTTAAGGTGTGTGTATGAGGTGTAGTCCTCAGGGAAGATAGCGATCTCAGCCAATCCCAGCACCCTGCAAGACAGACATGATTGTCAAGATTTGAAGATTCACTTTATTTTATTAATGCCTAGGTCAGAGAATATGGTTGTTTAAATTTTTTCTCTATTGAGTCTGCCATGTATTCATAATAGCTTTATTCATAATAAAATCATAACATAACCATTTTGTGACCAGTCCCACATTAAATCTGTATGCGCAGAATCCACGCAAAGTTTTGCTAATTTTCATAATCAAGAATTCCCATCATTCTACATGTCCCCATTCTCTTGTTTATTATAATTCTATCAAATTACTTTTTTAGCAACCAAAAAAATAGTGTATAGTACACAGCTTCATTTAACACATTTTTCCATTTTTAAATCAATTGCACAGATTTTGCTCCCAAACCCTACCATGGGTTCTAGTATCTAATGTCTGGGTTCTATCTGAACATCTATCTGCACTGTAAAAATGAATATGCTTTATCTAATAAATAGAATTGTGGCAACAGATTACAAGAAATATTATTAATTAAATTTAACAAATTAGAATTGAGCAATACTTGATCAAATTATTCCTCAAGTTAGTAGTTAAATGAGTAAAGTTTACACCAAAAAAAATAACAAAAATATCTCACTAACAGACAGACGTCAAAGATTAATAAAGAACAATTTATTTTATATTGCCAACATTGAAGACACCTGATGTTAACAAGCTGAATTTTAAAACAAACCTAAAACAAACACCGATCACCATAATGGTGACTTAAATGTATGTTGTTGTAAGTTTTACTCATTTTAAATGGTTAAATTTTAAGAAATTAATTTGATTAATTATTACTCAATTCTAATTTGTTACATTTAAAATAATAGTATTGCTTGTAATCTTTTGCCACAATTTTTTTTTATTAGATAAAGCATTTTACAGTACTGTAAAAAATATTTTCATGATTTGTAATCACAACATTTTTTTCTTTTGTCAAATCAACTCAAATAATCTATATAGTTCGGACAACATAATATTTTGAGTTTCTGATGATTAAAGCAATCTCCTTCATTGTATTAACTAAATTTTTCCATTTCAATGAACTTAAAATTAAGGCAGCCGGGTTACTTAATTTTTTAAAGTTAAACCAACAATATTTTTTATATAATCCTGCTCTATTCTCTCTTAATGTTTTATGCTAATCACCAAAGCAGCTCTGCATGGGGCCAAATGGCTCTTTTCTGACATCCTGCTGTATCAGCAGCACAGCAGCGTGTCGTCACCCGACCGACTGACGCTTCGGTATCCTGGGATTACAGTCTTAATGAAACATTCCCCGCACCATTTCTCTTTATGGCCTATAATGATTATTAAACAGGGCCGTGGCGCTATCAGGAAAGCACAATAAAAGCTAATGATGTAGCCAATACTTTAGCCAAGCTTCATCAAAACACCTGATATTTCTGCATTGGGAATCCCTGATTAAATATTTAATTACATATTTCATACTTCAATTCACTGAGGACATTCATGTGGATTTGGGTGTTTGTGCAAATGCTCTGGTGAGGTTCTTTATAGTATTTCAGAGACGCATTATTGGTTCAGTGTGGTTGCTTATACCTTGATTGCTCAGGTTGGGTATGTGTTTTTATGTATTTTATTAATCATGTCCAAATATTTTAAAGGCCTGCCTTATTTTTTTTCTCAATCAACCATTTTGTCATACAGAGAAATGATTCAAATTATAGAACAACACACAGCTGCCTGTATGTTCTGTTAATGCCTATGCATAAAGAAGACCTCGATTTATCCTTCTATTTGATTTCCATAAAACAAACATCACACTACATCATAGCAGCACTTGCTGATTTCTCCATATGCATAAACCATTAGCTTCCATTACAAGCAATGTGTTCAAGCTAATGAGCAAAGCATCGCTCCTGAGAGAGAAAACAAACAAAAGGAAAATCAACTAAATCTAGTTTACAAAGCAAATCCTCCTCCTCACATAGACCGGCTGCTCTTTACAATCCGACAGATCGGCTGAATACTGCCAACATTTGTATGTAATGGGATCATGAGTTCAACTGTCTCAGATGAGATTTTTAGAGGCTGTAACACCTAAAAATGATGTTTAATGGTGTTTAACCATTGGTTGTGGCTGAGGAGATAAACACCCTCTCTTCTATTTTTATTAGAAAATTATTATTAACAAATTATTATTTTTAACTATATCGTGATGCATGAAATTTGAAGGTCTCTTAAATGATCAATATGATTAGAACGTTGCCTGAAAAACCTGTGATGAGTAACTTTTATATTGTTAGTAATATTAGAAGATGAACATTTACATTACAAGCTATCAGAATTTCATCTTAACTTTCATTCAAAGTTTTTTTTTAATAAATAACAGTATCTGCACCAAATTGCACATTTTTGTTTCTAAATAAAACTGAGGTGTTTTTTCTCATGAGCGATTAAAGTCTGATGCAAAATATAACATTGTTCTTACTAAAGATTTTTTTTGTTAACTTTACTTAATGTCCAATAATATGTTGAACTTACTTAAAATTTCTTAATAATCTGTTTGCATACTATGCCTTCGTTACTCAGAAAAACCTTGTAAACTTTACTTGACTGGATTGCGTACCATATATATACATTTTTTAAAGATTTAATTAATTGACCGTTACAATTTTTTTCTCTTGTAAGTATAACCCCAATAATGATCACTAATAAAATTGTAATGGTAAAATAAAGCCAAAAATAGAAAAAAACTAATCAATTCATGCTGCAATGCACTCTGGGAGAACACTTCCTCAGATCACAGACAGAATTAAGCAACTTAAATGGATTAAGTAAGAATAACTTGATGCAATTAAGTTATGCTTAATGAAATTAAGGCGACGAGTTGGCATAATAAAATTAAGTAAACTGAACTAATTGGTTTTTACAGTGATGAATGCGATACAATTTTTTTTCATATCAATAAAGGTTTCATTTTTTTTACAAATGTGTTCGGGCTTTAATGGGTTAATAATTCAGGTGGTTTGAAATGATGTTAATGCTTTCTTAAACTCTGAAATTTCTAATAAAAAGTCATCAGCTGTTACAAAACACAATGTCATATCAAATTCTATATTCTTTTTATAACCCTTTGCCTTGTGATTGATTAGCGCATATGATTATTATGTTCAATAAAGCACAGGGAACAATAGAGCATACATGAATGCCTAAAAATTTGCGAAATCTCTTTCCAATGCTCCGGTTGAATTGGAAAGTACGTGTGCTTCTATTTTCATCAGCAGGCTAATGTAATGTCATGACTAATATTATCCCCATTGACATGACAGGCACAATTTATTTCTTAATACCCTCAGAGGGAAGCTAGCGCAGCGGTGCTTTTCCCATCTCACTGATAGCCATCAAACTGCGGCCCTCATTTCGAACAGGGCTCAGCCGTCGCACAGCTATGAGGAAAAGGAGGCCTTTCATTCACACTTTCTCTCTTCTGTCTGTCCACCCCATCGCCTGGAGAAAAGTCAAACAACACCATTTAACTTTGTTGTCCATTATAGCAGCATGATCTATTAACAAGAAGGCAGATGTATCCCAATGAAAAATTCCAAATGTAATAGGATTCTGACTGATCATGATCTTGTAAGGGTGGATTTCCTGCAGGGTTTTAGTCTTCCAATAACTAGAAAAGTTATTAGTATGATGGTAGAAAACTGTACATTTCTTGTCTAGTCCACCCACTGCTGACTTATACTAATGACAGAAATAAGCGCCGTTATAACAGCTTAATATGTGGGAGAGCGTTGCAATAGAGAGTGACAGTATTGTATTGCCATAGGTAGCACTTCAAAGTCAATACCAAATCAAAACTATTTAGCACATTATTTGTAATTGAAAAGGTTTAAAGGGGTCATGAACTATTTTTTTTAATTTTATTATTTTGTTGTCAGAGGTCAACTTATGATGTTCCCTTGGTTTTTGGATTCAAAAACATAAAAATGAATAAGTTATAGGCTATTTTGTACCCAGATTTTCAAGTCTAACTGAAAACGCTCGGTTTTTATGGGCGTCTCGCACTGACTTGGAAGTAAATGGCCACTGCTGTGAGTGGATAACAGTTTTGCATATTATAATGAGTTTCAACTCACCCGTCGATGCACTTGGGGAAATTGTTTTGAAAACTTCCAATGTTGTAAAATGGCAACCGAAATGATTCGAGTACGTGTGTTGCACAATTCCTGTCAGATCCAATATAGATTGGACTAACAATGACGTTTTCAGTTCTGAAACTTACAGGATATTCTTATAATATGATGACCTCTTAGATGTCAAAAGCTCAAATTAGATTTTTCAGTTCATCACCCCTTTAAACGTCAAAATATGGTTATGGTTACACTTTAAAACAGTTATAAAATAGATGTATGAGATTGAGATGATGATAACTTATACCATTAATCTAACCCAGCATGTAAAATGTATGTTACCTGGGAGATAGATAAATAGATTATTAACTAGACCAGGGTTCTCAACTCCAGTCCTTGTGACCCACTGCTCTGCACATTGTGCATGTCTCCCTTATTTAACACACCTGATTCAGATCCTCAGCTCGTTAGGATAGACTCTCTTGCTGCGTCCGAAATCTCCCTTTCTCACTATATAGTGGACTATATAGTGAGCTCGCCATTTTGTAGTGCTGTCCGAATGTATAGTGATGATTATTATACCCTATATAGTCCACTCAATGTATCCCAGAATGCATTTTGAAAAGTAGTGAACAACCGATGGTCACTAACCTAAGCCCTACATACCATCATGCATTGCGCTGATTCGTAAAAATAAGTTATAATCATATGTGGAGTAGCGCATTATAACAAAAACGGCCAGAAATCACTTTTAGTTTTTAAATTTTGGAGAAATAAGCTCAATATAATGTAATGTATTTATTTTTAAAAATCTATTTAGCCCAGAGCCGGCTCGGTACCAGCTGACAGATGATGTAATCAACGGCGCCGAGAGACGATCGAGTAGTGTCCGAAAGTGGCTTCTGTTATGCTGGTGAGCTCACTATATAGTGCTCTGCTCTCTAACCCCAACATAGGGGTTAGGGAGTAGTGCTTTGAGTGGAGATTTGGACGCAGCATCTGTCTATCCTAACGAGCTGAGGATCTGAATCAGGTGTGTTAAATAAGGAGACATGCACAATGTGCAGAGCAGTGGTTCGTGAGGACTGGAGTTGAGAACCCCTGAACTAGACTATTAACTATCATTTTTGCCTCAGTAAACTCCTAATTACTTCTACTAAGTATTAATAAACAGCAATATCCAAGTAATATGCATGCTGATAAGCTATTGGACCCTAATCTAGTGTAACCATTATTGTATTTGTGACTGATGTTCAGCTGTTCTTCCAGTTATCATCAAGGCTCGGTAACAATGTCTATCGAAGCTTGATGACTGTTAACAGGATTAGTTCACTTTTGAAAAAACTTTTGCTGATAATTTACTCACCCCCATGTCATCCAAGATGTCCATGTCTTTCTTTCCTCAGTCGAAAAGAAATTAAGGTTTTTGATGAAAACATTCCAGGATTTTTCTCCATATAATGGACTTCCATGGGAACCAGACGGTCCAAGCTCCAAAAGATCGTTAATAACAGTTTCAGATCCAGCTTCAAATGTCTTTAAACGACACCAGGCGATGAATAAGGGTCTTATCATGCGAAACGATGGGTTATTTCAAAACTTATTCCAAAAATGTAACTTTTCTAAGGACAAATGGTAGCCTAGCTCTATTCTGGAGGCGCGTTTGTAACGTCACGTAATACGTAATTATGTTCAAAAGGTCACGGCGACGTAGCCGGAAGTACAGAATCAAAATCGTCCGACATCGTTATTTTACCTTTTAATTCCTTTTTTTTTGTAAACGGCATTTGAGTTAGTTTGCACGTTCAACCTATGTGTTCAACTTACTGACTCTGTACTTCCAGCTACGTCGCCGTGACCTTTTGAACGTAATTACGTATTACGTGACGTTACAAACGCGCCTCCAGAATAGAGCTAGGCTACCATTTGTCCTTAGAAAAGTTACATTTTTGGAATAAGTTTTGAAATAACCCATCGTTTTCGCATGATAAGACCCTTATTCATTGTCTGGTGTCGTTTAAAGACATTTGAAGCTGCATCTGAAACTGTTATTAACGATCTTTTGGAGCTTGGACCGTCTGGTTCCCACGGAAGTCCATTATATGGAGAAAAATCCTGGAATGTTTTCATCAAAAACCTTAATTTCTTTTCGACTGAAGAAAGAAAGACATGGACATCTTGGATGACATGGGGGTGAGTAAATTATCAGCAACAGTTTTTTCAAAAGTGAACTAATCCTTTAACTTAAAAAGAACAGCTGAACATCAGTTCACAAATACAATAGATGCACCCAGTGGCGTAGGCAGAAATTTAATTTTGGGTGGGCCAGTGAAAATGTGAGTGGGCCTATAGTTTTTCATAGAAAAAAATAAATGACTTCAATAATAATTAACCTTAGAAAGTAGAAAAATTAATAGACAAACTGCAAAACCAGTATATTTGTATTTGGCAAATCATAATGTTCAACCAACAGAGCTCTATAAAGGCTGGATAAACCAGTAGACAATAACCTGTCTATTTTACCCAGGTGAAAAAGTTGTCCAATTAAGTGTATTAAAAATGCATTACATTAGGCTATATTTGTATTGTACTAAAAACATATTTAAGTACATTTTTAATACACTTAATTGAACGTCTTTTTCACCTGGGTATTCAGGCTAATCAGCAGTGTAAAGACAGTTCACCCAAAAGTAAAGTAAGCTAAAATAATACTAATAATATCGCAGTTAGATCGGCGGGTAAAACCGCGTCAGGCTGACCGGGAGAGAGGGAGAGAGAAGCGGCCGTCGCCAGCACCTGACTAACCTTCTTGTGGGTTTACTGGGTTAATGAGTCTGAAGAACTGGGCTGTGTGAACTCGGTAGATGAAGGCAGTGGCGTGTCTTCTTCCTCAACTCTCGCTTTTTACAAATATCACATTAAAGAAAGTTGTTTAGCCATTATTGTGGCGCCGGTGCCAGTGAGCGTTTTCCTGTCGAACCCCCAGCAACCATAGCAACCAATAACGTTCCGGAGGGAGGCTTTCTATAACTTGCTTCGACAGTTCCATTTTATTTGGGAAACGAATTAAACACACACAGCAGTCAACAATAAATCAGGTACATATTAATATAATTTCTTAAATACATTTGACTAATACAAATAAACTAAAAATGTATTTTTTTAATCAAACTTGCCTGGGCGGGCCAGTGATAACGTACGCCTGGATGACACCTGAACAATAGAAAGAAAAAGATGTACCTGTAATTTAGCAAAGCTAATTGCAAAGTAGATTTGTCACGAATTGCCCTGACATCCAGGTTGAAGATCCAAATGCAGTTTTATTGAGGCAATCTAAAATCATAATAACATAACCATGTAACAGGCAGAGAGTCTAAACCAAGCTAAACAAAGACAGAGTCCAGGACACAGGCAAACAGGGAAAACCAGGAAAAACGGGCAAGAGATCAAGACCATAAACCATGACAAAGGAAACAAGAGAGAGCAAAAATGCAGTGTGACTTTAGCAAGACTTCGCTAAGACAGATACATTAACAAGCTAATAACATACAGGTAGATGTAATCACATCTAGATAACGAGTCCAGGAAAAAGTTTATGGAAAACGTTGTCCATGATGGAATGGCAAAGGACTAGGGAGGACTATCATAGGTACAGCAACTGACATAGGTGAAATAGGCACTCAAGCTTCTAGACGCTCCTAAGACAGTCACTTAAATCTAGGATGGCGGTCGCGCAGAGGCAGAACAAGGGGAGGGATGGAGGTCCATGGACAGGAAGCAGGACTGGGGACTGAGGAGGATTAATGAGCCAGGGCAGAGCTGGCAGAGCAGGCAGGGCAGATGACCAGGGCATCACCGACGGGAGAAGACCATCTCAGCGGACCAGATGAAAACCACAGCCGAGTGAGACGAGAATGAAGTTCCCCATGGCAGAGCAGAGGACAACCACAGCAGAACAGGTGAAACTGGAGAGAGGTTAGGGTTGGCCTTTGGGGCCATGTCAAATCATGCAGAGAGTTCAGAAATGGCCTCTTTGGCCGTAACAGGGCAGGCAGGACATCCAGGGGTAATGTCTATGACAAGGTGGGTAGAGTCTTTAATCGTGGCCTTGTCAGCTGCAACTCTTGAACTTAGAAAGACAGACAGGAAGTCCAAGTGCTACCTCAGAAACTCAGGGTAGACAGGACACTCAGGCATGATGTGTCAGGACAAACAGAGAGTAAATTGACAATCTCCGTGGTTGTGTCGGAGCAAACAGGAAGGTTATGGGCAGGTGCCGCCACCTCTGGAGAAACGTCATATGGTCAGACACACAGAATGGCCATTACAATAACATGGAGTACAATTGCCGGTAGGAGAACCTCTGAGGCCCCCTGACTTGATACCACCACTGAGATGCGCGCTCGCATGCATCAGTGTCCTCCAAACTGGAAAATGTCTAGGGACTGCTTTGGAAGCTTCAGGTGCAACATTCATGGCAGCTGGATCACATTTCTCCCCACATAGCAAATCTATAATACAGCGAGGGAGAAGAACCACATGAAACTATGCAACTATATATTTCAACTATATATTTTTCTGACAGGGTAGTAAAAGCCGACGCGAATGATGCGTCTATTCGTGTCTTTGCATTGACTTTGTATGTAACCTACTCGCGCAAATAGTCAAATTCGCGTTCGGTGTGGACACACCATTAATGCATACGTGCCAATGTCATGGACATATATTTCGAAAAAACACAATAAATACTCTGACTACTATAAACACTTGACACTTGATACATGTTTGATGGAAGCACGCTCGCTTAATTCAAATAGCCTATATGCTCGCATGCAAAGTCACTCATTTCATACATTAACATGTAGACTACAAACGTTTTCATATGTGTTCGTAAGTAACACGTTCCTAATTGTTGATGCAAAAAATGTGAAATTCAGTATAAAAGTAAATTTCTTGACCAGCAATAAACGATCGAGTGTACCTTAAATAATAATAAAAAAGTTAAGCTTACCTTTTTTTCCAGCATCTTCACATGTGCTTCACAAAAATGCCTCCAATTTTTGGCTGGAAGGCATCACGGGAAATTGCATATCACGTGACTCGTACAGTTACTTAAAATATCTTGCTCGATTTACTTAATTTTGAAGCAATTATTAAAGTAGTTGACATGACTTATGTTTTTTCATTTTGTTTATGCAAACATTTAAGTGCACCCAGTAACTTATATTTTTGTGTTACATAGACTATATATGTTAAATAAAGGTTGAAAAGTTATGAATACTTAATTTTTTTGTTTAATCGAATTACTTTTATAAGTAATGGTAGTTCAGCCTACGGTAGAAACATGACGTCACAATATGTCGACCATCATAGAATGGGGTGCCTGTGGTTATGTAGATAAAAATGTCTCATTCTAAGGTAATAGAAACAGTAAGGTTTAAGTAAGTTCTACACCACTGAAAACACAATTATGGATGTCATATTGCATTTCTGTTAACAGATACTCAATATTTTTACACATTACACCTTTAATATTATACTTTTCAAC
Source organism: Hybognathus amarus (assembly GCA_030378365.1). Lineage (NCBI taxonomy): Eukaryota > Metazoa > Chordata > Actinopteri > Cypriniformes > Leuciscidae > Hybognathus > Hybognathus amarus. Next base: position 74,186 of record JAQIUQ010005737.1, on the reverse strand, counting down.
TTTTCAGCATAGGAGAGACCCAAGCGAGAAGGCCTGAAAACAGACGGCAAGGTTGCATAGTTTCTGTTCCGTACTTGAGTAGCATTGTTTTGCTATATTTCATAGAACCAAGATATGCTGTTGTTGTAATCTTAGCAAGAGGTAAAAGCAAATCTGGATTTCTAGATTACTGACTTTGTTACTCAAAGTCATGAGTTTAAATAGACAGCTCTCTAGTTTCATTCCCCCTTTTGTTATTATTTGTCAGACACACACTGACTTTGGCCAAAGTGTTGGGGACATTTAAGCATCAAAAGCATATAAATATTAATCCTGCAAGGAAACAAAGTTAATTATGATCACAGGCACCAGCCTTTTTTGAGAACCAATCTTGAAAGAAGACAAAAAAAAAAAAGATATAAAGTTGCAAATTCAAGGAAAATCCTGATTAACTTTGGTCTGTCTATATCAAGGGTGTCCAAACCTACTCCTGAAAGGCCACCTTCCTCAAGAGTTTAGTCTGAACCTAAATGAAACACTGAACCAAGCTAGTCAAGGTCTTCAGGGTTATTAGATACTAACAGGCAGATGTGTTGGAGCAGGTCAAAGCTGAACTCTGTGGGATTGGACACCCATGATTTATAAAGACCAAAGTTAACCAGGCCTCCCTCTTGTGTTTACAACTTTATATCTTGTTTTTTGGACATCTTTCAGGAGGGGTCCTCCAAAGAGGCAGGTGAAAAACCTATCCTTAATCAGCTCAACTGTTCTCAGTACTAGCATAAGGCACTCCTTCAAATGACTTTTACTTGGTAATGCACCACAGAGCATCACCTTGAAAACTTTTGCCATTCATTTATAACAGCAGAAAATAATGGTTGCTCAACTGTATGAGAATTCTGCTATTCAGCAAAAAACAATCCCAATTCAAATCCTGTGTAGAAGCGTTAAATGACATTTTCTTTGGTTCAAGGCACGCTCTGTAAGATCGCAGATAAGAGTCACACGGGATGCTGTAATTTGTCAAGGGTGTGAAAAAAGAGGTAATGTTTGTGGTTTATATGCAACATCCTACAGACACCTTTGCTCATGTCAGCTTAGCGTTTACACATTTTATCGTAAGCCTGCAGCTGTCAGCTCATAATGAGAAGCAAGGTCACAATCTGTAAGACACTTCAACATCCATTTATTTGGATATTTTGATTTCACACTAATGACTGGAAGGGATCTGTAACAATCTGGTTTAATTAAAAAACAACTGGACTTGCCAAATAACCTTGGGTAAAACAACTCAAACTGGCTTTTGCTGGAATTATACCAGACACCCTATGAAGACATGAATGACTAAATAGTTTAATCACAGACATACTGCTTCCATTCTAGTATTTGGGCACATTATTAATCCCAATTTAGTCCCAAATCAATCTGAAACATCACTGTAAAAGATGACTGATTCCAAGTCCGGAATCAGTCAGTCAGTCAGTCAGTCATTCATATATATCATTTTAGTTAATTAAAATGTCATAACTTGTTCTTCTCTTTGGTGATGTATGCTGAACTTTAACTATAGTCCGCTTAAACCATGTATCTTTCTTCCAATTGCCTCCATCCAATCAACAACCGATGAATAGAACCAGTTCCTTACCTCCTTTTTTTGTAGGGAAACCAGTTTCACTCGGATGTACGTCACAATACCGAAGAAAAGATTTGGCGCTACCTCAGCTCCATCTTGACAAAATACTGCTTGAGTGTAAACGCAACGTTCTGAGTGCCAGTGTTAAAGGTGTGATGAAATCAAATTTTCCTTGAGCTTTTGACATCTAAGAGGCCATCATATTATAAGAATATCCTGTAAGTTTCAGAACTGAAATCATCCTGGTTAGTCCAATAAAAGCTTTTATTGACACTAGCCTCCACAAACGGCTCGTTTTTCAAAGTGGGGAACTATGACGTCAAAGAGGATAAAACACCACCCCGCAGAAGATCAACGCCTACTTCAACCATGGGGGTAATCCATTCGACTGGAAGTTGAAGCCTCACGGGAGCTGACATCTTGTAGCAGGACTTCACTTGCGTTAGCATTCCCATTGACTCCCATTCATTTTGGCGTCACTTTGACAGCGAATAACTTTACATCTGAGGCGTTTGAAGACCCCATTTGTCCTTTATTTATTTCTAAAGAAACACGACAATGTATAAAATGCTCCATTACCTTGTAGCTTATGTTATGGGCCCGTAGAAGCAGTTTTAGTGAAAGTAGGCTAACGATTGCATCATACCCACGTGACTCTCTGTCGCACAGTAGAGAGATTACCGTATGGACAGGAGAAGCTCGCAGGCAATCGGGGAAACGTGGAGGCAAAATGACAAAATAATTAATCAGAATACCTGGCAAAAGTTTCTCCTTCTCCTAGCTCATGGACAGCTCCTACTCGCACTATCCGCCTCTGCAAGTTTCAGAAGGGAATGATTCAGATTTCTCATGCCACAGCGACTAGAAGACAGATGGGTTGTTCACGTCACATCTACGTCGTCAAGCTCTGTTTGAGTGTGCACGTCAGGAACGGAAGTGCTAAAAAAAATAAAAAAAATAAATTAAATTGCCAAAAATGGGCTTCACTTGTCTCAATGGAGTTCCAATGAGATGGCTCTGTCCACTTCCTATACGGTCTATGACTTCAGACACGGCCGGTTTAGCCCCGCCCACCTATTCTTGCATTACACGTATAGCTAAATAACATATGCCTACCTCGATGAATGACAAACCGGTTCAAGCTACCGAGCAATACAAAATATTGTGCAGTGCCTGGTTGTGGAAGAAGACAGTCGCTGCATTAGCTTCCTCTGGATTCCAATAGGACTGCATGGATAAACTTTATTTTTAACGACGTTCCAGCTGATGAGGTAAAACATCGTCTGTCTGTTCGCTTAATTTCATTACATTGTTTTGTAAACAAGACTGGACTTGCACAGACTCGAACATGTATGGGCGAATCATTCGGTAGCCATTTTACTACATTGGACATTTTCAAAACAATTTTCCCCACGTACATCGACGGGTGAGTTGAAACTCATTATTTATAATATGCAAAACTGTTATCCACTCACAGCAGTGGGCGTTTACTTCCAAGTCTTAAGTGAGCGGACGCCCATAAAAACTGAGCGTTTTTGAGCTAGGCTCAAAACTAGGGTAGAAAATAGCCTATTACATATTGAAGTTTTTTAATGCAAAATCCAAGCAAACGTCATAAGTAGACCTCAGACAACAATATTATAAAATTTAAAAAGCCAGTTCATGACCCCTTTAAAATTCAAATGATCCTCTTAAGAAGTGACTTGTAGTCTGCAAATTAAACCGTTTTAGGTATCTTTTATCTTTAATAATTCTCAATCAACTTTCACTCATGAACATTACTGAATTTTAGCAGGTAGGTGAAGATCAAGATTCTCTTCTTCTCCTCATTGTGAAAAAATGTGGTTTGTTTGTCCTCCATGTGTCTGCCAATCACAGCTCTCCCCGAGGGGGCTCCATCAATCAGTTAGCCCACATCCCCCTCCTATCAGGTCTAGACATCAACAGGCAATGCAGGGGGGGGCATCTCTCTGCGTTCAGAGTTAAATATTGCAGCGCTCTCAAGTTCAGACAGTGTAGTTCTACATCAACCCCCAGAACTGTTCGGTGGCAAAAGACCTCAAAAGGAGGACAAAAATGGGAGTGCATGGTCCCTGACTAATGTTAGAAAGGGGCTGGATAGATATCAGAGGAAGAAGGATAAGCACCTGAGGTGTGCAAGCATGCAGGGTTGAAGCAATGGTTTATGGGATTGAAGCCAGCGCTGACAGCATGTGTAACTCTGAGAAGACAGCGCTCGGTGAGATATATTGGCGGGGTGTAATAAAGAAGGTAAAGCAGACTGAGATCTGACCTGATGCGAATGACTCCACGGCGTGCTCTCACTCAGGTCCTCTCCTGTACTTCAGGCAATCAGCGAGAGACAAGGTTATTCTTCCTGAAAGTGTCCTTCAATCAACCACCCACAGAGATACACATCACAGCCGGGCTACACATCCACAAACGTTCTTATGAAAACACCAATGGATATTATTTTTCTCTAAAAAGCGCATTTTATTAAAACAAAATGCATATTTACATTGCAGAGGTAACTTTCCATATGTTGGCACAATATCCTGTACCTTTACAAAAGAGGGGAATGTATACAAAAATGCTTTTAGGTGCATAATTGAGATACAAACGCTTTGGGACACTCCTAAAAAGGCAAAGTTGAAAACCTTTGAGCTGTAACAACAGATAAAATAACTGTATGTGCTATGAGTAACTAAAAATAAGCTAAATATAAAGCTACCCCAGTCTTTACGCTCATACGTCTTTGCCTTTCCAGAATATTTGATCGTTTGACGGTAACATGGTGTCTTTAAATTGCACAAACCTGTAGAAAAGTACAAGCAATTAGGGGTTTGCAATGTCATTTTTACATGTACAAAGGTAAAAAGAAAAAAAAATGCCCACATACAATTTTAAATAATGACATACACAACAACATGCTGAACATTTCTGAGTGTTGATTCATGTAAATTAAAAGGCAGTCATCAGTCAGAGAAAAACGGCAGAGGCGTAAAAGGAGAACTTGATGGGAGTTGCATAAAATCTGCTGGGATAGCTGCTGCACCCTCTTTCAGTGTGGAGTCAAGAAAAGGCTGTGGAAACAGTATTTTATCAAAGGCTGTATTGTACCGTCACACTTCGCTGACAATCACGACAGTCTCAACAAAAGCACTTTACAAAGCTCGTCACTTTACAATAGTCTCTTGTCCAACCAACCAAAGCTGCATGTATCTCTAGCCGGTGAATATAACATTTAGTGAACAGTAATACCATGTTCTTTTTTTTTAAATTACAGTTTGCACAAACTTCCAAATACGTGAATTTTTGTTTAAACATGTGCAGGACAAATTCATCCTCTTTCACAGTATTGCATTTCTCTTGAGATCTGCCAGGATTATTTTCTCTGACACAACCTACAACCAGGGGTGCCAGGCAGGATCCATGCGGCACAGGTTGTCCAGGCTGTTGGCGGCCGCCACTAGCGTGTTTACTTTACTCTCACCACCCTCAAACTGGGCCAAGTTGTGAAGGCGGGTCATGATGGCTGTCACAGCTTTCTGGACCAGAGACACCAGCTGCTGGCTGTCCATGTTCTCGGGTTGTCCAGCTGGGGATAGAGGCATGGACGTATCCTCCTGTGTTTTCTTATGCCAAGCGATGATTTCGTCCCGAAGAACTGCTTTCAAGATGCCATCGACCTGATCGAGAGGAGACAGATTGAGAGTCGGTCAAGAATCCTAGAGACTGAAAGTGTAGAATCCGAAAATAAATAAATAAATAAAAAATTCGACCTCACGTTGTGTCAATCACGCTTGCACACCCCGCCTCCGAAACTTTCGTCTGTCATAAAATTAATCGGATCAGGTTCGATTTTCTGTGTTTTTCGCATCCACAGCCAGCATTTTGAGAGGTTTTTTGACCATTCAGGGCCGGCAGGAGCTCATTCCGCACATCATTCCACATGTGCAGTGCTTTCAGTTTCGGTTTTTAATTCCATCAAGTGTTTAATATGTTCTTTCGATCGGATTAGAAAAGGAAACCTCCCCGAAATGTCGGATCGATTGAGGTGTGATTGAGCAGTCAATTCGATAACTAATGTATTATTTGGGTACAATATATAACCTGTAGCCAATACAGCTGTTCTGTCTGCCCAGCGCTTCCGCCGGCCCATGCGTGTGCGTCCATACCTTAGCTTAGACATGCTGCCAGACTCTGTTCAGGATCGATTCGTTCACGGAAATTGGTGGTCTTGTTTTTAATATGTGGCTCCAGAATCGCTAGCAAAGCATCAAACTGTTCCACTGACATTCTGAGGTAAATTTTGAATATCTTGGGAAATTCGCGACTCCTTGATAAGGAAGTCGAACTCTCCTTCCTCGGCGCAATTTCAGGATTGGATGGACCCAATATTTTCTTTCTTCTCTTTTCAATAGAGAGAGGGCAACAAAATCATCCTCAGTGCTTGACGAATCCATTTTGTATTTTTGTGCGTTTTTTTCCACAAAGGTTTAATAAATACGCATCGGACTCAGTGTGCAAGGTTTCTGTGCGCAACGAATTTTAGGCTGACAAACACGAAAAATGCATCGAAAATTTCGTACTCGGTGTGCAATGGCATTAAAGGGATAGTTCACTTTGAAATTAATTTTTGATATGTTTTAGCTTACCTCAAGGGCATCCAAGATGTAGGCGTCTTTGTTTCCACAGCATTTTTAATTTTGACATTTTTTGGTCAAACTGGTGTTGTCTGTCAGTCATATAATGCAGGTCTATGGAGCCCACCTCAAAGAGCATGCATAGAGAAGTCAAAATTAAACATGATTTAATGACTCGTGAATGTAAGTACACATTGATGGTCTAAGACATGAAACGAGCGGTTTGTGTGAGAAAACGAACAGTATTTATATCGTTTTTACCTCTTGTTAACAGCCATCAAACTGATCTGAATCAGATGTGCAACTGAACCGAACCGTCTCCAACGGTGACGCCGGAAGTGATCTCTCGCGCGTCTACGTCACGCAATGTTTACACTGAGATTTCGGAAGTTTTACCTTTCACTAAACATATTTAGATATACAGGAAATCGCAATGAAAGACGATTCTGATATATCTAAATATGTTTAGTGTAAGGTAAAACTTCCGAAATCTCCGTGTAAACAATGCGTGACGCAAGTACGCACGTGATCACTTCCGGCATCACGTTGGAGGCACGGTTCAGTTGGACATCTGATTCAGATCAGTTCCACGGCTGTTAAGAAGAGGTAAAAACGGTATAAATACTGTTCGTTTTCTCACACAAACCACTCATTTCGTGTCTTAGGCCATCAACGTGTATTCACGAGTCATTAAATCATGTTTAATCTGGACTTCTCTGTGCACGCTCTTTGAGGTGGGCTCCATAGACCTGCATTATATGATTGACAGACAAGAACGGTTTGATCAAAAAATTTCAAAATTGAAAATGCTGTGGAAACAAAGACATCTACATCTTGGATGCCCTTGAGGTAAGCTAAAACATATAAAAAATTAATTCAAAGTGAACTATCCCTTTAATTCTTCATTATTCTTGTTCTTCGTAATGCGTACCTTGAAGTTAGGCTGAGCGAAGCAACGTGCTACCGCTATCATGGAAGCCGTGAGGGGTCCAGATACGCCGATGGTGGTCAGGAACTCAGAGATGTTGGGCGTCAGCCTGAAGGGGACGGGCCGGTTGGCATCCAGATCACCAGTGGCATCATTAATATCGAATCGGAAGTATGATACGTTGAGTTTTCCTGTGTCCTGTTGGGGGGAAACAACACAGAGTAGTGTCATTTAATTAATCTTGGAGAACCTGACCTTGTCAAACCGAAAGTACATTTCGCAGACTTCAGCTAACTTTGAGAGATAAATATCATGTGGCGCCAAGTCATTAGTTTCCATCCAGAGAAATAAAGCAAATTTGGGAAAGGAGCCCATTTGTTCATGTGGGACTCAAGTGGGACCAACATCAGAAAACAGCTAATCTATAGCACTCTGGGAAAAAATGGATAGCGTTGTAGACATCCGACCACAAAAATGTGAGGAAGTATCGATCCTACACCCACTGTGGTCTGCATCAGCATTTCAGCATATGAACAAAAGTCTCCATTTGCCTTCTGATGCCCTTGACGTAGAGCAGCGTCATGACCAATAAAACATTTCACAGATAATATGCTTAAAGGAGTAGTTCACTTTTAAATAAACTTTTGCTGATAATTTACTCACCCCATGCCATCCAAGATATCCATGTCTTTCCTTCTTCAGTTGAAAAGAAATTAAGGTTTTTGATGAAAACATTCCAGGATTTTCTCCATATAATGGACTTTACTGGTAACCAAATGGTTCAAGGTCCAAAAGACAGTTTCAGTGCAAACTGTAAACTGTTGAAAGGGCTTTAAACCGATTCCAGACGGTGAATAAAGGTCTTATAAAGTGAAACGATTGCTCATTTAAAAAAAAATAGCAAAGTTTAAGTTTTATAAGCTCAAATGGTCACCTTGCTCTGTTCTGTGACGCGGCGTTCGTGACTCTCCTATTCAAACTCATTTATCAAATGACGAATCTTCTTTTGTGTCATTTGGTTCATTCAATGAATAAAATGAACGAATTGACTCGGAAAAGATTTGTTCATTTTGATGAACGAGTTCAAACAGGAGAGTCATGAACACGCATCACAGAACAGAGCAAGGCGGCCATTTGAGCTTATAAAACCTAAACCTAACCTTTTTTTTTTTTAAATGAGCGATCGTTTCGCTGATAAGACCCGTATTCATTGTCTGGAATCGTTTAAAGCCCTTCTGAACAGTTTGCACTGAAACTGTCTTTTGGACCTTGAACCGTTTGGTTACCAGTAAAGTCCATTATATGGTGAAAATCCTGGAATGTTTTCATCAAAAACCTTAATTTCTTTTTGACTGAAGAAAGAAAGACATGGACATCTTGGATGACATGGGGGTGAGTAAATTATCAGCAAAAGTTTTTTTTTAAAGTCAACTACTTCTTTAAGATTACATTTTATATAATAATATATTATGTTTAATAATGATGAAGTGTCACTCAAATATTGTGAAACTCCAAGCACAATAAGAACATGTTCAAACGTGATTCAAGTTCAGTATTTAGACCCTGCACAGGACCAATATCTGAAGTCAAACGGAGAGCTACCCTGGAAGCGATACACCAGGGAAATGCATGATGGTTTGTGTGTATTATTGAGAAAGAGAGAGAGGGGGAGACACACACAGAGGCAAAGACAGCACATATCTGCTTGTCCGCTCTGCCTGCCCGTGGTAATCTCCCAGTGTCTAATGAGATCTGTAGAGTGGAACCGGCAGCAAGGGGGCTTACTATACCCACTTAGCCGGCCATTCGTTCGCCAGTCAGAAAACTGCAGATAAGAATTAAAAGATGAGGTGCTTGTTTGACGCACATATCTTAATAAAAGACTTTCCAATGCACTCTGCAGACCTGCACTGACCCGAAACCATATCGCAAATGTTGCAGGACAGCTAAAGAGTGGCTAACAAAAACTGAATCGTGTGTGATGACCCAACACACTGCTTTGGACTAATTGGATGCATGTATATTTGATGAAAGAGAGCTAGTATCAAGTATGAGATCAGTTCCATTACGTCAAGTCATTCAGGTACCTGTGCGATCTGCAGCATCTCTGGGTTGAGACGGTTCAGGTGCAGCATGAACTCAGCCAGGCCGATTAGAGCAAGCTGGATGGTGAACATTTTGCGGAAAGTCCAGTAGTCTGTGAGCGTTGGGGAAGGTGTGCAGAGCCCATTCCTTCAACATGCTTCGAGGAACCATGTTGCTTTGGACCTCCTTTAGAATGTCACGCAGGACCTTAAAACATGGACAAAAAAGATGACTTGAAAAGATAGAAAAGCTATTTTATTGGTTCATTTACTTAACTGCATATTAGGGTAAATGTCCAGCTCATTTCCACCCAAAATTAAAAAGTAAGGGGATTTATTGTTTTTTATTATTCCCCAAGTCAAATCTATTGTTATTCTATTTTATATATTATTATTACTATTCTCACTTCCATTAGGCATCCAGATCTGTATATAAAATATGAATATATTTAACATATCCTTGGCAATTTCAAGAATTTTTTTAGACCTTTTAAATTGATATAGTTTTTACATTGTTCATGGCATACCTGATGGCTGGCTTGAGTTCCTCTAGCCTGAACAGTCGCAAGCCGGTCATAATAGCGGGAAATGGGGTTGTCGTGCTCAATGCCCTTCTTAGCACATCGTTGCTTGTATATTTCCACCAGAGAGAGAGACGATGGATTGTCCTCCACTAGCCGCATTTGAGGAGACACCGCCACCACCCTTGGGACTGGGAAGAGAAGAGATTTAAGGTGGATGTACTCTGCTGGTAAGCATGTCACATGACCACTGGGACATTTCATACCACACAACCCTATCTAATAAATAACTTTAGTGAAACGCATTAATTCATGATAAAATAGAATGTGCATTTAATCATCCCTAAGATTATTTTCTCTTTTCTTTTCATTTGAAAAAAAGTAAAGACAGAATGTTCCAATGAAAACCTAAAACGTGGCAACCTTTGACCCGAGAGAGTTTCATCTTTTATGTGTCTGTCACAAAAAAGACAATTTAGATTTTCCTCCTTTAGTCTCCACAGGAAGAAGAGCAACCTCATTTTCATTCCTTCTGCTCAAGTCCCCTCTCTTTCTTTTTTCTGTTACAACTGCACAGCTTTTCTGGTACTTTTCCCCTCAATCTTGCCTCTTTTTTCTTCTCTTTTACCTTCACCAATCTGTCTGAGAGCAACTAGGCCACTGAGTCCAGCACTGAGCACAAATGGACAGCATTCAAATGAGGCAGATCTGAACACATGTATGCCACAATTTAAAATATATGTCAACAGAGAAGTAAAAATGAATTTTTTAAAATTTTCATGTATTTAAAATAATTTAATCAGTTTTATTTTATTCTTTATAATGTTTTAAAGTAGTTCACTTTCAAGTTAAAAAAAAAAAAAAACTTTTGCTGATAATTTGCTCACCCCATGTCATCCAAGATGTACACATCTTTCTTTCTTCAGTTGAAAAGAAATTAAGGTTTTTGATGAAAACATTCCAGGATTTTCTCCATATAATGGACTTCATTGGGAACCAAACGGTTCAAGTTCCAAATGTTCAAGGTCCAGTTTCAGTGCAGCTTCAAAGGGCTTTAAACGACTACAGACGACTGAAATAAGGGTCTTATCTAGGACCCTTTGAGTCATGACTCGCAAAAAGATTTGTTCATTTTGATGAACGAGTTTGAACAGGAGAGTCACGAACGACCATCAGAGAACAGAGCAAGGCGAGCATTTGTGTATAAAACTTATTTATTTTTTAAATGACCAATTGTTTTGCTAGAGAAGACCCCTATTCATCGTCTGGAGTTGTTTAAATCCCTTTGAAGCTGCACTGAAACTCTCATTTGGACCTTGAACCTTTTGGTTCCCATTGAAGTCCATTATATACAGAAAATCCTGGAATGTTTATCAAAAACCTTAATTTCTTTTCGAACTGAAGAAAGAAAGACATGGTCATCTAGGATGAAATGAGGGTGAGTAAATTATCAGCACACGTTTTTTAAAAGTGAACTACTCCTTTAAGTATACGTCTACATGATTTTATTTTGATTATTTATTTATTACAAATAACCTTCAGGCTTGAACCTGGTCATTGAAACGAAAGGTCATGTCCAAAGTGCTGACATAAATAGATGTAGTCATGTGGAAACGTTTCTGTGTGATCTGTGGTTAGCGCAGTACCTGTGAAGAAGAGGTGTCTCTTGGTGGTCTCTTTCCTCTTCTCCAGACAGGGGTTGAGTAGCCGTAAGAGCTGCAACACACGCTCCTCTCTGCGGGACTCCGTCAGACATGCGTCATTCATCACCAAGTATGGATAGATCTTGCCGTTGTGCCGCGGATGTAGAGACGTCGAGCAGCTGTGTTGTGCTTTTGAACAATCTCCACCCTAGGCATGAACCTTCAGGAGGTAGAGTAAGAGCGAGAGAGAGAATAATGGGTAAGTGATGAAGTAATCAGAAAGAATTAAGGTCTCAGCTGGAGTCAAGCTTAGAACTCCAACGGGAGAGTAAAAAATAAATGTAATCAAAAACCACCTACGAGTCCATGTATGTATTAAGAACATGAAGCTACATTTAAAAATCACTAATCAACTTGTTTGTCTAAAGCCAGTCCTGAATAATTAGGATAGATTTGTTTTTTGCTGGCCCCTAAACAGATGCAATTAGCAAAAATATATTTTTTTGGGGTGATTTTGAGGGTTGATATATTTTTATGTGGGAAAATTCATCAGGTATTGTTGAAACTAGGTTAATTATTTATGATTTCCATAAAGGAGTAGTTCACTTTTAAAAAAGCTGAAAATTTACTCACCCCATGTCATCCAAGTCTTGTGTCTTTCTTTCTTCAGTTCGAAAGAAATTAAGGTTTTTGATGAAAACATTCCAGGATTTTCTCCATATAATGGACTTCATTGGTAACCAAACGGTTCAAGTTCCAAAAGACAGTTTCAGTGCAAACTGCAAAATTGTTCAAAGATTTCAGATGATGAATAAGGGTCTTATCAAGCGAAAGGATCACTCATTTAAAATAACAATGTTTAAGTTTTATAAGCTCAAATGGTTGCTTTGCTCCATTCTGTGATGCGCGTTCGTGACTCTCCTGTTCGAACTTCGCTCATCAAAATGAACGAATCATTTCCTGAGTCAACTTGTTCATTTCGCTCCTTGAATTAACAAAATGACACGAAAAATTCGTTCATTTAAAAAACTTAAAACGTAACTTTTTTTTTAAAATGAGCGATCGTTTCGCTGATAAGACCCTTATACGTCGTCTGAAATAGTTTAAAGCCTTTTGAACAGTTTGCACTGAAACTCTCATTGGACCTTGAACCGTTTGGTTCCAACTGAAGTCCATTATATGGAGAAAAATCTTTAATTTCTTTTCGACTGAAGAAAGAATGACATGGACATCTTGGATGACATGGGTGAGTAAATTAACAGCAAAAGTTTTTTTAAAAGTGAACTACTCCTTTAAGATAGATCAACTAGTCAGTGATTGGATGACTATATGATCAGTCGACCAGCACAACCCCATCCCTGGTGTGTATTATTTGTTACCTGGCAATCTTGATGTAATAGTGTGTGGGCTTAGGCATGAGGAACTCTCCCGGGATCTCCACTTCAGCAGTCTGGGCCGAGAAGTTGCTAAGGAAACGGCATTTCTCCTCTATCAGGAAGAACTTAGGCAGCTGCTTCGTCTTGGCTTCCAGGATCTTGATCCACTTCTTCAGCTTTGAAATGAGATTGTGCAGCTTCATGGAGCCGGGAACACTGAAGTCAAAATCTGTGTACGGAAAGAGTGAAGGGGCACGGTAAAACAGAGGAACAGATAGGTTGCTAAGAAAAGAAACTGCAAAAGAAGATGGAATAAAAACAGGTGGAGGAAAAGCCTTTGGATGTGTGTGGAATGGGTACACGTGGCAGAGACTGTGAGAAAGAGACTGAGACGGGAGGAGACGTTATCTTTGGATCAGGGAAACAGAAGTAGTGCACTTCCTCCCAGGTTCCCCTTGTGGCGTGATGGTGCTGATAACATCAAGGTTCATGAGGAGGGGGAAAAAAAAGGATTAACTGCTCAATGCAACTTCTAAATGACATTGTGCATTAAGTTGGAGAACACGCACAAAAGGTATGGTCGGAATGCAAGCCACGTTCCCAATTTTAGAGACTACCTCCAGGCCAGAACATCTTTATCAAATAGGCTAAAAACTGCTCCACTTTTATACTTCTGTTGCACCACATTAATAAAACCACACACCGCAGATACTGAAATGGCTTGGCATTTAATTTTAGACATTTAAGAGGGAAAACACCCTGCAGAAAAAAATATCTTTGTATAATTAACGCTTTGGCAGAAAGCATTTTGCATTGAGCTGCCACTCATGTCAAAGCCAGCGAGATGTGCTGCCACCCATAATGAAAGGCCATTTAAGAAACTCTTACGGCTCGAATGACACGTTCGCCAACGTCCTGTGTGACATTTTGTTTAGCAGTAAACTGCCATAAGCTCTGCAGCTCCCACCCATTTCCATGCCCCAAATTAGATGTCTTATGAAAATCAGACACGCTCTGTAATCTCCGCCAATCTGACTATTTCTGAGAGACTTTAAGACTGTTTAGGTGCTTAATGACCAGTGAGCATTAAGAAAGAGATTTGGCTTGAAAAGCACAGCTAAGCGCAGCGGTCGACTTGGTGCAATCAATTTAGAAAAAAATGAACAGACAATCCCCTGCAGCGACAGTGGCCCGAAGCGAGGGGTTTTTCAGATAGCGGCACCTCCTGGGCAGCACGGGCTCCTTTCTGATAAAAGGATGTGCGCTGCACTTGGTTTCAGCCACTCACTGACCCAGGATCAGTTCAACTCTCAGGGGCATTTGAGCTCCCTGCTGCTGTAGAAAACAAGTCTCTGCTCTCTGACCTGTGAATGAGATACACAGTAGGCGGAAGTTTTCTGCACCTAATAATGCTCGGGCGGTGGAGGTGGCCAAGCGCTAAAAATACCCCCCCCCCCCCCCCAATCGGCCGTCCGCCTGCACTGCTCGCTGTGCAGAAGTCTCCGGTGAATTCTCTACTTTAAATTCCATCACAGAAATGCCTGAGTGAACACAGTGTACAGCACAACAGGAGCCCTGAAACAGCCTCGGCCCCGCAGACATGCTCCCGCTTTAGATCAATGTAGACAGCAACGCTCCAGAACAGCATAACCTCCTGAAGGTAAAACAAGCATTTCAGAAATATAAACACCACTAGTATTCTATCACTGTACTTTTACTAGTAATTTTTACCCAGCACTACATTACTACTTTCAATACAAAATGAAAGGTACACAATTTAAGCGTTTATATAAAAATGTATCTTTATATTGGTGTTTGTAAAGAAAAACTGCAAAAATCTCATTAAGGATATAAGAAAAAATTATTTCAAATATTAAAATGGCATTGCGACTCCCATATATCTGAAACAAAAATAGCAAAGAGTCTTGTATAGAGCAAATGTAACCCAGTTTTCAATGTAGACAGTGTAGGATTAAAAATTATGAAATGTTTAATTTAGGTTCAACAGTATTTTTAATAGAGTAAGTGCATACACCGTTTTTCATTTTGAGGCAATCAAGGTTTCGGACATTAACCTCTCATCACATCTCAGAGGTCAGGTGGGCCTTTTTTGATCAAATCAGGCTGATTGGATTAGCATATCAAGGCTCCGAGTTATATTGTTAACCAGCTGAATCATGTACTTTCATTTACATGTTTTGTTCAAGAATCCCTCCTCTATGTAACTCCTCCCCTTGTAAGGTATATAAAGACTTATGGTATGTTAGATTACATACAAAGTCAATGCAAAGACGCGAATAGACGCATCATTCGCGCCTGGCGTTGCGAATGACGCGAATTGGGCGACGTGTTTGCCGCGAATGTCTTCCGCGGAAATTGAAAAATTTTAACTCGAGCGAATGTTCAAGCGTCTAACTAGAGGCGATAGATGTGTATTTGACTCTCTATTAGCGTTCGATGTGAATACACCATTAGATTTGAGTTTTTTAGACTTTGCTAGGATTTTAGAATGAAGCAGAGTACAGCAATGCAACAGGAATAATGAATCCTGCTTCAAAGATACTTCCGAGTCTCCTGGTCTTCGCTTCTGAGTTTTCAAACACTTTAGAAGAAAAAGTTCACAACAACAGTAACACTGATTCTAATGCCAGCAGCCATTTCACCCTGTAGCCCAAGACCACCAAGTGGCCACCCACTGAAGCAAAGCAGGGCTGAGCCTGGTCAGTATCTGGATGGGAGACCTCTGGGAAAAACCTGGTTGCTGGGGAAAACCGGAAGGTCAGCAGGGAGTGTAACACCGGCATCCTGGCTTAATTTGCCCATTGGTCTCTTTCGATCATGGCCTCCTGAATCATTCCCATACATATGGCTACTGATTGGATTTATCACTCTGTCACCTCTCCAATAAGCTGGTGTGTGGGGTGTGTTCTAAAGCAGTGATTCCCAACCCCGGTCCCCGGACTGGTGCCGGTCCGTGAACACATTAGTACCGGGCCTTGAAATATTCCTGGATATATATATATTTTTTCATAAAAATAATTGTCTTTTTAAAATGATTTTTACATGTCATGTTATTTAATCCAAAACACAAACAATAAATAAATACAAATAAATACAAATATTAAAATGCGTTTCTTTTGAGCGCCTTCCGATTGCTTAGCAACGCGTCATATATAAACGGAATACGGACTGGAAAAAGCGCGGTGCATGCAGTTGAAGTGACAGAAGTATGTGGAGAGATGAGCGGGCTCAGCAAACTTCAATGGCTATTTCATTGCGGACAATTCCGGTAAAAGGAAATGCGATGACCAACTTGAAATATAGCAAGAGAAAGAAAAAGAAAGTCAAGCTTCAATCGTAAATACTAGGGCTGTAGTCAACCAAAGTCTTGTCCTGCGCAACGATTAGTCGGCTAAAAAAAACAACAACAAAAAAAAACGGATGTTTTGATTGAACATTTTTTAAACAATTGTCATAGAGCATTTATAATACAACAACGAAAAAACATCAAAAATAAATAAAACTATAATAATAACACAATTTATTGAAAATTAAGTGATTTTTTTAACTGCAAAAAGTGAGGAGCTCTGTCCTAGGTCTATGGTGACAGTCACAATCGCGCACCTGATATCATAATATCAAATCTCAACAAAAGCTCTCGTTTATACATGCTATATCTTTCTTTATTTACAAAGCTATGGGTTAACTTTTGTCCAGCCGATCTAGGCGTTTAAAAAGGAAAAAAAAAGCCTAAAAACAATCTGAAATAGGCTGTGTTGGTCGACTGGTCAACCAATAAGAATGTCAGTCGACCAAGTCGGCACAGACCGATTAGTCGACTAAACGACTAAAGTTGACAGCCCTAGTAAATACGATACCTCGTACATTCAGGTATGGATTCACGACAACAGGCGATTCCATGGCGTCAAATCCGTTTGTGTAATTTGTGGGGAAATACTCTGCAGCGGCACTTAACCACCAAACACGCAACTCTCAAAGACAAAGTTTTTCTATTTTCGACAGAAAGAAACGTGATTTGGATGCTCAGCGGCAAGTTTTGAAATCACGGTGTGTTTGCTATTGTATTCTGAAACTGTTACTATATAGGCCTATAGCAGGCTGTGTTATGTATCCTGGTTGACTTTACAATAAGTTAAATCTGTTTTGCACATGCATCGCCACAGAGTTAACCATTTCCGACAGTAACGTTTCCGGTGGACTGCCTCTGTCTCGTTTACTTCACGTCTGTGGGCGTCAGTGTGGCCGCTCCAATTCACCTTCAATGAAATCTAATCTAACCTTTGTGTAATTGACAGAATTACTAAAAAATATTTAGCTACCTAAAAGTTAAAGATTTTTATCTTTTGTGTGAAATTTCAGGACTTATGAGTAACATTAGTCTAGTAGAATTTTCTAAAAAATATTTTGCTACCTAAAAGTTTAAGATTTTTTTCCCTCATATTAAATATAAAAACGCTTGTCGACTGATATGTTTCCATTGTCTGAACTCTGTTAATGGAGTATATAAACAGCCTTTTCGATATATTAGTATTAAATACATTTTCTGAGAATTTATATTTCAAGTTTTTACTGCACATTTCGAAATGTGCGCTCTTTGGTCCATCAGTGCTTGTGTCAACATATATCAGAAAACATTAGAATTATTACGTTTTCTGTGCATCAAATGCACGATAAAAACTCATTTTACGTGTATAAATTGCACGATAATACACAATGCATGCTAATGCATAGTCCTTTTGAATCCTTATGTGAATTAAGGGGGTGGGGGTTCCAACGTCTATGCACCTGCTAGTAAGTGAGTGCTATATGAGTTGCTTTTGAAGTAGACCTAATTGAATGGGAGAAAAGAGAAACTTTTTGTGAACCGTTCTGAAAGTTTAAAAAGATTGGTATGCAAATAGCCTTTGTTGCCACCTAGTTCATTATATGCAAATAAATTATAGGCTGTTACTGTTTTACACAGTGATGTGTGCCGAATCCAAACGATGCATCTCAAATTTGAAAAACTGGTCCCTGCAATTGTTTTTATGAATATGCTGGTCCCTGGGACAAAAAGGTTGGGAACCCTGTTCTAAAGCAATATGGCTGCAATCTGCAGGTGTATGCTGCACACTGGTAATGGTTGAGAAGACTCTTCTTTATGTGTACAGATGTGACGTAATGACGCAAAGACATGCTTGAATGTCCCACAGAAATCTACCAGTACCACTGGAATTAAAAACATTATTACAAGCTTGCCGTTTAAATTGAGCTAAGACAGGTAAATAGTTATGTATTTATTATGGATAATTTAACCAAAACTAATTTTTTATAGTTTAATTTGTTTTTAACACAAGTATGACATTACAGTGAAAAAACAATTTAAATGAGATCTCATCAAAAGTTAAAAGTCTAATTATATTGTTAGAAAAAAAGCCTTTGGGTAGCCCACATTATGACAACCAATAACATACACCTGGCATTTGATTGGTTTAAGAGCTTCTTAAAAATGGTGCAGAGTGTGTGTTTGGGCATGTGTAGGATGGGAGAGATTGGGAGGAGAAACTTTTAGGGAAAATGAGAGAAAGATACAGAGATTGAAGAGGCTGTGTGCTTTGCTGGTTCCCCTCCAAAAACTCATTCCCAGTAGAACGCGGTGTCAGGTGAGTAAAGAAGGCTCAGGGCGCGTTGGCCATGCCTCACTGCCCAGAGACAGCTGGCACCACAACATGTTTTACACCCTTACACTCCTAACAGTCCTCTAAGGCCATGAATACACACACACACACAGGCCTCCGGATAGAACTCAATAAGAAGCAAACAAGAACAGTAGCTCCAGGATTTAATGTTTACTGAGGTGGAGAGACTGTAGGTGGACAGGGAAGGGAAAGTATAAACATATTCTGCTCTCCTGAGCCGAGGACAGCTGAGGGGGAGTTTGTTTTAACATACGCCTCGGATCACACATGCTCTGCTTCCTGAGAGCAAGGTCTACACTGGGGGCACTGGAAGGTTATTGTCGGCCGATGTGTACAAAACTGGCCCCAGGAAAGAGCCGTGCCAACTTCTTCCGTACTCAGAGAGATAAAAAAAAAAAAAAAAACACATCTCGAGGGGGTGAATGACAGTCATTAAAAAAAAATCTTCACTAAAGGTAAATCAAACACACAATTTAAAGGTACATGTGTAAAAGTGGGCCAGATCATTGAGTTATAAGCTCAACCTATTGGATGAGTTTGGGGAAAACAGTATTGTTGAAAAATGGTAGAGAGGTGGAGCATTTGAAAATTATGTTCGCCATTTTGTTTGGTATCATAAGTGACAACAATTACACACTTCCCCTTAATCTAATAAAACTAAATCAAATTTTAATTATAAGTAATATTAGAAAATTAAAATTTAGCAAATTACTAAAAACATGTTTTGTACTTTTTTCCTCCTAACCAATCCACATACAATTGCCATGTGTAGTGTATGTTTTTTTTATTTTTGGTGAGCATGTTGACTTAAAGCTGTGTAATTTCTTTACAGTCAACAGCACCTTTATACACACACAGTTCTGCCCATAGTCATCTTCCCATTAAATCTAATCACATGGTTCACAGAGCCAATTATTCTCTGAGTCGGTCTGGTGGAGAGGCCTGTGGTTAACTCTGAGCAGAAGTGGTTATGCAGAACAGAGACAAGAACGAAAGCATGTGTAATTGTGCACAGGGGACGTGATCCTTTAAGTGCGCTTGCCTGCAGTTTAGACTTCTGCCGACACTTCTGTGAAGTCCACGTGTGACACCACATTCTCAAAGAGTCGGCTGACTTGAATTATTTTATCTGTTTCGATGATATTGAACAGCATTCAGAACAAACTAAGCTTCTGTATTATGTCATTTTAAAATGAAACAAAATAAAGGTGGGGGTTGATTTCGAAGATTGAGATTTGATTGGATCAAGAAAAAATGCAGCTATGAGGGTTCCCAGACCATGACCAGTTCGTTTCCAAGATCTTTCATTGGATATAAATATTACATTTTATAGAGATTAGAATCACAAGACAAGTTTATACTATCAAGTGTTGGTTTTAAAATAAAATGAATCAATTTTTTTGGAAATTTATATAAAGCTGAAATAAACTATAAATATTAGATAAGCTTAAGCAAATATTGGCAAATAAATTCAACATAATTACTAAAAAATATTTATTTTTTAATAGAAATATTATATATATATATATATTTATATATATATATATATAAAATAAAAATGAATAAAAGTGAAAAATGGCACAAAAAAAACTAAGACAATTATACAAGCGAATTCAAAACATTACTAAACAAATACCATAGCAATATATGTGAAAATAATTTAGTCAAATAATTTTGACTAAATACGTTTCCATGGCTTTTTAGTATTTTAAATCTCACTTTTGATGTTTTTGATGAATGTAGGACAGTGGTTTTCAAACTTTTTCAAGAGTGACCTTTTTTTTTATTGACGCAACACATAGGCCTAAATAGGCCTATTCTTAAGCCAAGCATACAGAATACAATGGGGCTATAGGTGCATTTTCCTTTATTCTAATTTAAAGCACATTCTCATTGTTGTGCACAGATGGCCCAAAAATTTCAGCTCAGCGATTTTCTTAACAACCGCTTTTGATGATGCACGTGCACCGGCTGATCCTTAACGTGATCACAACGAAGTTGATTATGCACACATTTGATCTAACCATTTATACAGGGATGATAATTTAACCGATCTTTTAACTAATTAATAGCCTACTATCATTTGCTGCTTGCTTAAAAAATGCTTATTTGAAGGATTTTTTTGTGGAATTTTCTTAATGATATTCAGAACAGAAAAATGGGGAAAAAACTAAAGCCAAAACTAAATCATTTAAAGTGAAATCAAGCGGTGTTGGGCACACGTAACTCTCTCATCCGAATCAAAATGTTTCCATATTTCGCAATGTATTTGGATGCAAAACTATTATTTATTTTATGCTTTGCACTTCCAATATTGACGAGAATATCTTCACATATGCAGAAATGTGCTTGGAAACATTACAGTGGATCAGTGAATACGCTGAACAGCACAAATTGTACTACTAACTATTTAAACAGAGCAGTGTAAATTTAATATGTTAGGTTGACTATTTTATTTTGATAATGAACAGGCTGCGATGTCAAGTTTGCAATGCTGGAATATGTTGTGTGTGAGGCACCGGCGTGATCAAACAGTGGAAACATAAAAACTTTTGTTCATACAGGACTGAACAAACACTGAACAAAGAAACTGCACAAAACAAACAAGCTGCGTCTCGGTTTCCTTTCCGTCACCTTATTTGTGGAGCACTGTGCCTCACAAAAAGAAACCCAACTCAGCAGCATTGTCACAGTTGTTTCTTTCGTTTTATGAATCTGTTCATTATTTAAATAGCCATTTCACGTGTTTCTTTTATATTGGCCTGCAGACTATGATTTTATGAAAACAAATTTATTTTTTAATTAATTTTTTATGTAATTCCATTTTTCTTTAATCATCCTGGCGACCCATTTTTTAAGTCCTTTGATCTGAGTCATGTCAGATTCATATGCAAGAAAATTGCATTTTTAACTTTAAAATGTCACTTAGATGAAAGATATTTTTCTATGTAAAATAACATGCACAATAATTGAATTGTGTTTTCTGACCTGTGGTGAACTGGCCCTTCATCTTCTGAAACACAGGGTCTTGAGCGGTGGCTTGAGCTCGACGGGCCAGGGACTCTGAGGCGGCGCTGGAGAACATGGTGGACACATTAGAGACATTCTCCAGGCCCACGCCAAACGTGCTGACCAGCTTTTTCACAAAGTTGAGCGTATGCGGAGTGATTTTAGCATCGGACACAGCTCCGCTCTTTTCGAAAGCCACAGAGTAGCATTTCGCCAAGCCCTGCTGTAACTGCCGCAAAACCTAGGGGAAGGAAACGAGGGAAAGATGAGAAACCAAGAGACAAGGATGAATGGTTAACCAGTTTTTATCAATTTACCATGAAGGATAACACCATTCCCACATATTCAATCCAATTTGCCATTTTGATAATACTAAAAATCCTTCAGAGGCGAATATGTTCACCAGGGAGATCAGTAAAAGCCTGCCTCTTCTGGTCTCTGCTGCAGAGATTAAGCTTAGACTTCAAGTGAAGAAGATCACCATTAACAGACTAATTTAGTCTGGGACTACACTTCATCAATGTCTGGAAAATTAAACCCATGTTTTACTTCACTGAGCTCTCTCAATGCCAATTTATTTCATCCCCAGTTCTCCTTGCTAAACTTTCTTTCCTCGCCCTTTTCTCTCCTCTTCTTCAGCCATTTGTCGCCGAGCGTCCCCACAGGAGTGGGGCTCTTGAATCCCTGTCCAGTCTCGACGCATCACCGCATCAGCCCTGTCACAGCAATCCAATCTCCACACGTTCAGTCTACACTCCCCTCACCCATCAATCACGACGAGCCCTCGCCAAAGCCCGATTAGCACTGAAGCGCCAATGTCCACCTGCACTGCAAAACCACTTTTCAGCCTCACTGAGCCCCAATCGTTCCCCTCTGTCAGGTTTCATCTAGTCAGCCGGCCCTCTGAAAACAGCTACTTGTACGAGAGCATGCGGCATGAGACTAAAGGACGTAAGCAAACCGGACAGAAAACGCGTTCGTGTCATGTTAAACGTGCGCTTGGGGCTGATGTGCTTTAAAAGGTAGCAACTCACCTTCGGAATACAAAAACTCTCTCTTTAACACGTAAAACCACTCACCTCCTCATGCCAGTTCTCCCTGAACCAGACCATCTGGTCCACGATGCCCTCCAGAGAGGAAAGAAGGGTGGGGTGGAGCTCACGCTGCATGTGCATGATCCGGCTGCAGCGCCACATGGGAGCGGTGGCACGGATGGGACCTGGGTCAGACGCAGAGTGGGTCTGGGCAGCTGCTGAACTGGGCTGCTGCTGGCCAGAGTCTGAGGAAAAGTGAGAAACAACAGCACATGAAGAGAAAAAAGGTTGACTTCTGTAGGACTTTATATTTTTCTGAAAAAACTCCAGTCATACCACTCTTGTAGCGCTCCCTCTGCTCGATTTTCAGCGTCAGGTACAGGGTTCGGATCGGAAAGTACACTGCTTGAGGGTAGACACGTCCCACCTGAGAGAAACAGTTGCAGATTACATTTCAGCTCGTCCCTGTGGGCTTGGGTCAGAGCGAGAGTGAGAAACGTTGTGCTGACATGTTTTGAAACTTCTCTGTGATAGTGCAGGCTTTTGAAAATGAAACCGTAGGGGGGGGGAAGCAATGAGATGGACAAACATCAAGGGCAGATTAAAACCATGGCTCAATATGACACTCGCTGAAAGGCTTGTCAAACCAGAATGTACACTTTCTCCTTTTCCGAGATCTGCCGTGTCCTTGAACAGAATCACAAAAAGAAGGCTCAGGATGTTTTATGCTTTAGCCCAAAAGCTCATGTTTTTATCAAAATGGCAATGATACATTGGCACTAAGAACAAAAGTATTTTTTAATTAATTAATATTTAATTGTGTAATCTATTTGTAACATTTTCGTAACCTAAATTAAATGTTGGCATCGTCTTGTGTGTCAAATTCTTACATTTAATCAATTAATTCTATTAGAATATTAAGATACAATAGGGCTGTTACCAATTAAATAAAATCAGTATTAGAGCCCGGCCGATAAAGGATTTTGAAGGCCAATACCGATACAAATATTTGTTGGTTTTAAAATCCAATATTCCAATATCTCGGCCGATATTATTATTTTTTTATTTTTTTTAGAAACGCACAACAAAACATTAACAGATTTCCCTAACATTAGTTATTTGTAGTTATTTATGAGTTAACTAAATTTGCCATAAATAAGCCATAATTAACAATGGATTGCGTTCATAGTGCAAATTGTAAAACATACATTTTCAACATAACAGGCCAAGGAGAGATGATGCGTCTCATTGCTATAACTGTCACGCGCTATTAAAGACACACTTCAGTCATATTGTCAAAAGTTAAAAGGACAGTCAGTCAACTACACTGTAACGTAACTATTACTAGCTAATTCTGCTTCATTCTCGGCTGATTTAACAACAGCAAAACTGGACATGATAGTCACAAATGTTGTCATGGTTATTTGAACTGATTCTTTTAATTGTTATTCAAGCAATGCAATGCAATGTATGTCTTGTGACCAACTCAACGAGTGTTGCCAACAGGGACTGTGTAGAGTGCCCTCTGGTGGACAAACTATACAACTCCAACACTCAAGCGTGTTTCGTCGTTTTTATTTTATTTTTGAAATATTCATTTCTCGGCCATTAAAACTGCCGATACCGATAGTTTGGAAAATGCCTAATATCAGCCGATAATGTCGGCCTGTCGAATATATCGGTCTGGCTCTAATCAGTATAAATGGTACCAATTAGGGGTGTAACGATACACGTATTCAACCGTTCAGTACGAGGCTTTCGGTTCGGTTTTCGGTACGCATTTGAACTCGAACGGTTCGTTGAGACCATTTTTCCAAACATTTGTTATTTCAAATGTAGGTGTGTCGCGCATGGCAAGTGCGTTCATAATGTAAGAGACGCTGGCTACAACATTGCCCAATATCAAATGTCAAATGTAATGTAAGCAGAACGAAACTGAGCTACTCACTATTGTGTGTTTGACGGACCGTTTATCAGTTTGGACCAATGCAGTGCGAGCCGATCTTAATCAAGCAGCACTGTTACTACACAGCCAAATCCAGTAAAGAAAACATTTGAATTTGCCACTAAAGTAATAACATCGCTGTGAGATCTAGTGAGAAACATTCACATTTCTCCGTTATTAACGGATCAAACAGCGATGACGTAGAAACCAGGAAGAAACATTGTGCCATGAATGAACTATCCAGTGTCCACAGATCAGCAACATCACCATGGATTTACTGTAGTAACACTAACTGTAATCATGGAAGTTTGGCAGGAATAGTAGGATATAATGCTTTCAAGTAACATCACGTTGGTTTTATTTTGACATTATGAATACAATTGCTGCCCTCAAATGTTAATCTGAACTAAAATAAACCTGTTCATTACTACTACAATAATACATTTCATTTTGTCCAATGAGATGTTTTGTTTTATGTGCTTCTGAGAAAAGTCAAATATAGCTCCATCATTGCTGGAGAAATAAAATAAATAAATAAATAAAAATTAAATAAATAAAAATGATCTGCCATTTCATTCTTTTTGCTATATTGGAAACGTACGAACCGAACCGTATCAAACCACGAATTTTGTGAACCGTTACACCACTAGTACCAACGATATGTTTTTTAACAATCACTTATAGATTGTTTGGGAAACCTCTTTGAAAATTGTAAGCTGCAATTAAAGCCCAAAGTTTTGAAGTCTATTTCACATATTTTGAAAAAATGTAAAAAATAATTCTACCCAAGGCTCTATACTTTAAATCCAACCAACAGAGGAGTCTGACTCATAACCCAATCTTTGAATCATTTTATTGTTATGTAATAGTCCCCAAAACATGCTCATCAACTTGTTCCTCTCTTCTTTCTCTCCTGGCACTGCAATATCCATGAGGGTGCGAATGTGAGGGGGATGAAGTCAAATATGAAGGCGGCAGACAGCGTTCCTTCTCAGAACCACCCGCAGCCCCTCTCAGGTCTCACAGCACCCAACTCAAGCAGGCCATTAGAGTGGAAACACGATCTTTTGTCAAGCAGACGGCGGAAAACAGGCTGGCCTTTAGGTGTAAAGAGACACCTCTGAGTCCAGATGGGCTTTTACATGAAAAGCAGCCACGGCCAAGACCTTCTGTTAAGAGCTTGTTAAGTATCGCATTAAAAATGAACGAGGCAAAAGGGTAAGAGATCACCCCTAAAATTGGAGAGAATTCTCGTCACATTTTAGGCTGTACGAGTGCTGGCATGTGATGGGTGTCTGTGTGCATAAAGGTGTTGAGTTTTCCTCGCCTCGGTTTCATCCCAAGGCACCCAACAGCTCACCTTCATCAATATTTCATTAAACGTTTTTAAAACATCCCGCCAACTGGAGCACAGCTAAATAATTCAGAGCCCGAGATAAAGGTGCTCCATCCGCTAAAGATTCCACTTGAAAATCAAGAGTTTTACAAAGCATCTACCTTTCACTCATCATCCCTGCCTTAGATCAGACCCCTAAGATCCTTCAACAAGTAGACTCGTCATCCCTAAAACAGCCTTGACAACTCCATTAATTGAGATTATGGAGTGCAAACATATCCATTTCATTGGGTGCTTATCAGGGACTCAAGTGTATTTAATCTCAAAGTGAAGCATTTCCACGGCACAGGTGCGTCAGTGCTGAAATGGAGAGATTAGAAGTCGCTGGTCTGGCATGTGTACGTGAGAAAGAGGAGGTCGAAGCTGCATGCAAACGCGTTTGGAACGTGTCGGTGAACACGAGGGGGATTTGGTCGTCCTTTTACGATGGGTTTAAGAACACAGAACTCTCTCCTCCATCTCTTTTTTTCTCCCTCTCTCTTTGAGCCCTTGGAGCAGCCGTTTCCCTCTTTGAAGTTCAGGAGCTTTTTAAATGGCTCGGAAATAATTCTCCATAAAGGAGGACAAATTAGTCTCTTGTTTAATTGGTGGTTCTGTTCCCACAGTTGGAGAGCGCTTGATATTAACCCAATAACAATGCTTTGCATAAATAATTAAAAAGGGAACCGGTAGAACTATTAATCTGACAAAGAAGGGACTGACTGAAGACTGTCTCTTAGTAAAAATGAGCAGAAGAAATTAATCTTGATTAGACAGATATATCAAGCATGGATGTACTGCTAAGAAAGTGTAATGTAGTGTGGAATCCCACCTGGCTTATGAGGTTGAGGAGTGGTTTCCCCTCTGAGCCCACCAGACACGTGAGGAGCTGAGGGATCCAAGCCAGCCACTGGATGGGCGGCACTCCAATGCAGTATTTGTCCACAGCGTCGGCCAAGGTGTTCTTATCGTCAAAACTCAACAGCCACAGCACCTGATGAAGAAGAGAAACAGTCTCTTTTGGTAATAGTTTTGATTTTATAAACCTAGCTGCAGGAAAATTCACATCATGAATACATATTTTATGTCTAGAGATGTCAATAGAAACACCCAGGATTTATGCAGGGTTTCCCCAGGTTTGATCACCCAAATTTAAGACTTTAAGACCACTTTAATGAAAATTAAGAACCTACATCGCACCCATTATGCAGCTGTAAAACACCAGATCAAATCCCAATAATGACTATTACTAACAAATGTTTAAATTAAAAATACATCTATAAATCAAATATACAAAGCGTCAATATTTGTGTGTTTTGGAGATTACTTTTAAAACAACAGTGACCGATCCAGCATGGACAGTGAGGGAAGCAGCAAATGTCTGAGAAAGTAACTAAACAGTTTGAGTTAAATTTCAAGTGCAAAGTTTGTGCAATTTGTTTGTTTTTGTGTTAGAATGACTCAGCCTTGTAATATGGTATTAAATAATTATTGGCTATCACAAAGCACTGACATCATGCAGTTTGTATTAAAATGTGTTTAGGTGGTTCATAATAATAATAATAATAATTATTATTATTATTATTTGTATTTATATAGTGTCTTTCCAACACCCAAGGTCGCTTTACAAATATATGTAAAGGCAGTGGCTCTCAAACTGGGTTAACGTTACGTACATGAGGTGACAGAAGGGAGTACGACCCTTAAAGGGATACTCCACTTTTTGGAAATAGGCTCATTTTACAACTCCCTCAAAGTTAAACAGTTGAGTTTTACCGTTTTCAAATAAATTCAGCCGATTTTCTGATATTTAGAAGAATATCAGTAACCAGGGCTGCGTTTCCCAAAAAAATTGTAAGCCTAAGTTGATCGTAAAAACGATTCGTACAAAATGATCTTAATATTATGTTCTGTTTCCCAAAAGCATCGTAACTTAAGTTGCACTTGAAAATCTTTGTAGAACTACGAGGTTAAACGTTCAGAATACGACTCCATATAAGGTTATATTTCAGCACTTCGCGATTGGATAGCGACGCTTAAGTAGCAATGCGTTCTCGCGCGTCATGTTAAGTGCATTTTTTGGAAACGCACGTGGAATTGCTGCGATCGTTCGTAACCTTGCACGTAGAGAGCGCTCTTAAGAGCTAAGATACATCGTTATCAGGGAAACCCGGCCCAGACAGTTTCTGGTCTCATTGACTTCCATAGTAGGAAAAAAATATACAATGGAAGTCAATGGGACCAGAAACTGCCTGGTTACTGATATTCTTCTAAATATCAGAAAATCGGCTGAATGGATTCGAAAACGGTAAAACCCAACTGTTTAACTCTTGGTGAGTTGTAAAATGAGCCTATTTCCAAAAAAAGTGGAGTATCCCTTTAAAACCACTACACTAAAAGACTCCCATGTGACTATTGAAACTGACAGAATATGAAACAGCTCCACCTAAGATATTTTTCACCAGCCGCGTATTATTTGCGCATACTCCAAGAAATTATACGTTGACATTATGCTAAACCACCCATTTAACCTTGCATTGTAGTCTGGTTGACTTTGAATAATTAGGCTAGTATAATGAAATTCAAGACCTTCGTTTAAAAAATTAAGACTTGGACAACGGAATTTAAGACTTTAAGGCCTTAATTTAGGAACATGAAATTGAAGACCTTTTTAAGACTTTTAAGACCATGCGGCTACCCTGTTAATAAAGCTATGACCACAACGAAGAGAACAGCTTAGAATATTGTAAAATAAAGAAAAATTAGATTAACATTTTACTTGAACAAAATTCATTTTATATTTAAAACCATGGACATTTAAAATGAATAACACATTTAAAATAATTATAATACACAGTCAAGTCGGCAAACGAGGGATAATATAAAAACAACGAGCAAACTTTCTGTAAACACAGGTATTCTCCTTTTTTATTTGCATTATTGTGCAATATACCTCTTCATGCAGACATACGGTTGGTCACAAAAGAGATGTTTTCAAAAATGTTTTTTTTTTTTCAAATCTCTGGCTCAAACATAAAAGTAGGTTTGGATGAAAATGTTCATCAACTTGTAGGACTTAAACGGGTAAGGTTTTCATTTTAAACTAAAACTGTCAGCGATTGAAGATGAGGCCATCAGTTCCTTGAAATAGCTACTCAAGGGCTTAATGGCTTGTAAAATCATCTCGGCCACTTCACTCCCACCAGCTGCTGCCTTTTCTTGCTATTGTTGGTGGGGCTCTGGTACGGTGGCCGGTAACAGATAGGCTAAACCGTCATCTCTGCTGAGGCCTGATGGAGACATTAAGCACTGGACAGCTCGGACCACACGGCTTACGGATAATTACTGATAATCAGCGAGCAGCTACTCTCATTAATCACGTGTAAACTACGCCACCGTCTCTAAAGCTCTAAAACGGCCAGCAGCACTCCAGACACAATCTAAAGTGCTCCTTGCATTCAATCCCATGCTGGAAAAAGGAAAAAGCCAAATGGAGCTGTTTGATCTCAGCGTACAGTACTCGACAGAGAGCAGACTGCCATGTATAGCACCCATACAAAACCCATCATCTAGTCTAATAATATAATTACATCCATCATTGGAGGTTCATCAGTCTGAATGCAGTGCATCCCCTCGCCACAGCTGCATTAATTCAGAAATGGCACACAGCGACGGATATGCCCCCCCATTTAACAAAGCCATCAGAGCAGAATGGGTTTACTGGACCACAAATGAGCACCGAGTTTGTCTGTGTTTTATGGTAAATGGGTTTAATGGTAAAACTAATTACAGACCTGACAAAAAAACAAGCTATCCTTTTATGACATGCTCTGTGCATCTCCGCCAACCCTTTTTGCCAGTTTTAAAAAGTAAATCACTAAGTGCATGTTGTCATCTAGATTACGCAGTATGATAGGCCATTGATCAGTAGTTCTTGACCTTTTATTGGTTGGGTTATGCAGCCGTCTCATTGTTGTAAAGGGTTAGGCTACCAGTGTTATTACAATTAATGAAAACTAAAACAAAATACTTTATTCATTGAAAATAACACTAACTGTGACAGTAAAGAATTTGTCAATTATGTCATTTAAGCGCATTAACTGTTGGCAACCTTAAAATAAGGCTAAGAAGCCAAAATGTTAAAGGAGTAGTTCACTTTTAAAAAAACTTTTGCTGAAAATTTACTCGCCCCCATGTCATCCCAGAGGTCCACGTCTTTCTTTCATCAGTCGGAAAAAAAATAAGGTTTTTGATGAAAACATTCCAGGATTTTTCTCCATATAATGGACTTCATTGGGAACCAAACGGTTCAAGGTCTGAATGAGAGTTTCAGTGCAGCTTCAAAGGGCTTTAACCGACACCCGACAATGAATAAGGGTCTTATCTAGGACCCTTGGAGTCATGACTCGAAAAAAGGTTTGTTCATTTTGATGAACGAGTTAGAACAGGAGAGTCACGAACGCGCATCACAGAACAGAGCAAGGCGAGCATTTGTGCTTATAAAACTTAAACTTTATTTATTTTTTAAATGGCCGCTCGTTTCACTGAGATAAGACCCTTATTCATCGTCTGGTGTCGTTTAAAGCCCTTTGAAGCTGCACTGAAACTCTCAATTGGACCTTGAACTGTTTGGTTCCCATTAAAGTCCATTATATGGAGAAAATCCTGGAATGTTTTCATCAAAAACCTTAATTTCTTTCGACTGAAGAAAGAAAGACATGGACATCTTGGATGACATGGGGTGAGTAAATTATCAGCAAAAGTTTTTTTGAAAAGTGAACTACTCCTTTAAGACGACGAAAAGAAATTTAACCAAGACATAGTCTAACTGGATACTTCAGCCGAGACGAGAGATGCTTCTCTCCATAGGTGGATCTAAACAACAAGATAAAGATGGAGAACAATGATAGACTACTGTTCACCTATTTAACAAACATTTGGGTGCATGATTTTAGACTGACATTGTCCTCATTGGTGGAAGAAACCTGAACAACTCAATGAGGTCAGAAAGAGAGCAGAGATATCTTACCTTGGCCAGGTATTTGCGTGACTTGCTCTCGTTCTGATGGCGGCAGGCGTGTAGGTAACAGGTAATGGCGGAGACGCCAAGGTGGGGCTGGCGGTCTTTGACAAATATGTTCTCCAAGTAGTCTCCCCACATAGCCCAGGCTTTCACCAGAACATCATGCATCTGCACTGCAGCAGAGAACGCCTTATTTGCTTCCTCTGACCTGGTAGAGAGAGAAGTTGACAAATTAAATGAGCGGTGAATGTGTCGGTTCTGATCATCACAATCTTTAGATCTCTAGACTGTAAAGAATCTGAGTCATTTGGAGGATTATGCTTGAGATGGTAAAATACATACAGATGGTACACTGGTTAACAGGAGCCATGTAAAATTGATCATGATTACATGCCTTGTTTGAGGAGTATTTTATGGAAAAAACCTGATGAGAAACAGTATTACTTCAACAAAAAAAGAAAGAAAAAACTATCCAGCTGGCCAGCACCTAACTGAAATTAGCTGACTGGGTCCAACATTTTTGTTTCATCAGCCGTTTTAGAGCTTTGACAATTTGTCCCCAAAGAGCATCTTTTCTAGGGCCCTTTTATAGAAGCAGTTTAAGAATAGAAGTTGAGAAAGGCTAGTAAAGGGCTTTATAAGGGACTGAAAGAACTGGATGGGACACATAATCTGTGCTTAAGGCCTCTGTCCTTACCATCACCATCTCTAAATGTTACCCAACGACACACCTACTAAACAAATCACATATAATGGGGACTTTTAATGAGTATGTGGCAAGCAACAGAATTACACTTGATTGCAATGGGAGTCTGGGGAGGCCAAATCCACTGAAGCGTCTCGTCAGTCGTGGACATGTATAATACGTTTCTGCTCATGGCCTTTGGTGAGAGAACGGCCTGGAGAGTACATAAGTCCCCACGCCCAGTCAAGTGTCAAACATCTTCCTCCGACAGCTCTGCTGCTTTATCAAATCCCTACGTTAATATTCATAGAGAGTGAAAATGTAATGATTACATTAGGCCCTGCTGAGGCTGGGGGAAACTTCTGCTGATCACAGAGATTTCACAAATTGCTATTGAGTTAATTATTCAGCATGTGTATTTAATAAGCTATTTCAAACCAGTGCCAGGCTCACCATCAATTCACCCATGGTGAGGAAAAGAGCAAGGCCTATATGAAGCCAAGATGATGCTAAAAAACAGGTTATAATCAATATCGGTTTATTAGATAGCGCCATAATGGTGTTTTGTTCTGGATATTAAATTATCAATAAAATGCAATTCATACTGACAATTATTTAATTCCACCTCATATACAGTATGAAAAAAACTTAATTAATTCAATTTGCTATATAATACTTACCTCAAATTGCTTAAAAAGCAAGTGGTTTTGTAATTAATATAATTATATAACTCAATGATTATACAAGTATTGTAAATAACAATTATAATACCTATCATGCCTGAAGAAATACTAACAAGAGTAATCTGAATTATAATTTAAGTTAAAGTTTTTGATGAAAACATTCCAGGATTTTTCTCCATATAATGCACTTTACTGGTAACCAAATGGTTCAAGGTCCAAAAGACAGTTTCAGTGCAAACTGTTTAAAGGGCTTTAAACGATTCCAGACGATGAATAAGGGTCTTATCAAGCGAAACGATTGCTCATTAAAAAAAAAAAATCAAGTTCAAGTTTTATAAGCTCAAATGGTCGCGATGCACGTCCTGACTCTCCCCTGTTCAAACTCGTTTATCAAAATTAACAAATCTTTTTCGTGTCATTTGGTTCATTCAAAGAACGAAATGAACGAATTGACTCGGAAAAAGATTCGTTCATTTTGATGAACGAGTTCGAAATTTTTTTTAAAATGAGCTATCGCTTCGCTTGATAAGACCCTTATTCATCGTCTTGAATCGTTTAAAGCTCTTTGAACAGTTTGCACTGAAACTGTCTTTTGGACCTTAAAGTGCATTATATGGAGAGAAAATCCTGGAATGTTTTCATCAAAAACCTTAATTTCTTTTCGACTGAAGAAAGAAAGACATGGACATCTTGGATGACATGGGGTGAGTAAATTATCAGCACTAAAATAAATACACTAAATGAGGCTGTACTGTACCAATGACCTCAGGTGGGACTAAATGCCACAAGGTGGAACAAACTGTAATTTGCAGTAGTGTCTGTTCAAAATAATATAAAATAAACCTAGCATTGTGGATGTGTTACTATTTAACACTTTAGTTTAGAGTCCAGTTCTCATCATTTACTAGTTGTTTATTAGCATGCATATTACTAGTTTATTATTATTAATAATAAATGCCTTATTCTGCATGACCTTATTCTACATAACTTAATCCTACCCAAAACTTAAACTTAACATCCTTGCTAACTAATACGCAGTGATTAGGTGTTCATTGAAGCAAAAGTCATAGCTAATAGTTAGTTAATAGTGAGAATTGGACCCTAAACTAAAGTGTGACCATTTTTCCTATTTTACCGAACGTGCATCAAACTGTGACCTCAAAACTGAGGTATTGCACCAAACCGTGATTTTTTTGTACAGTTACACCCATAATATAGTAGTCTATATTTTTCCATCAATCATGTATGAAACTGGCATGAAAATATTATATTTCTTAGAAATTAGCACATACATTTGAAATGAGATGTTTTAAAAGATCCTCCTGTTCATTATCTTGAATTCCTTATAGGTCACTGACCCATTTGTTTGCTTAAATATCTTGTAAGCCTGGCTTGATTGCACTACAAATTAATTACAGTATTCAGAGATGTAAAACAATTACATGACAGATTTTCATCAGAGTGACTCGTAAAAATGCCAGTCAATAGAAAGATGACAGGGGATAATCACTCATCATGAGTTCAGTGTCATTATCCTCAGCCGCAGACATGCTGTTTAAGGTTAATTACTCATCATACTCTCATATTGACTGTTAACGACTGTTCTGACCTCATTATTGGAATAAAGTTTTAGAAGTGATGATTACTGGCACAAACACACGCACGTGCACAGATGTTTATCTTTCCTCTCCGTAATGATTCTTAGTCAGAAGGGTTGGTTTTAAAAAATGAGCTCATGATCGACAATTCAGATTCTTTATTGTCAGAGCAAATCAGACTTGGGCACAAAACAAAAGATAACGAGCGAGGCGTCAATTAAAGACAAAGAAAGAGTGAATGAGGGTGATAATGAGAAGACTTAAACTGACAGGCAGAAAAGAAGAGAAGATGAATAAAGCCAGGGATCAACTCTTACTTATTGATCTGGGCTAAGAACATGCCCTTGAGAGCGTAGAACTCAGCGGTCATCTCCTTGGTGAAGTACTTCAGGTTAGTGGACTCAATCACCTCCAGAGCCCTGACAACACAATAACAATGATTGCATTTCCAATTAATCAAAGTATTTCGCAGGTGTGAATTTTTCAATGACAAGATATCCCTCAAAAACAAGGGGTTTAATTTGTCAGCCAACGTGTAGTTTTCCGACCTAGAATTCCTATACATCAAAAGTCAACACCACTGACAATAGAGTATCGTTATATCTGCTGTAGACATCTCTGTAACTCAATCTAAGACTCCCAGGTGAGAGCCACTGGCTTAAAGTGTGCCAGAGAAATGATAAAGAGAACAGAACAGTTCCAAGTGATAGCCGAGAGAGAGAGACTTATTAAATCCAATGGTACTTTAATGACTTGAGCTCAGTTGAGGCAGCTCCATTAATCAGGCTTAAGCGAATGCTGCAGCAAGCACCCCATTCCTTACACTGTTTGGAATGCATTTCTTACCGTGACAGCACCGCAGTCATTCTCACCGTAATGAGAGCAGCATTATTTGAATTAAGAGAGTCCGGCTAACAGCAAAATTAGCAGGTGAGTTGACAAAGTAAAGTAGATTAGGTATAGAGGAAGTCAGCTTGACAGCAAAATAAATAAATATATATACATAAAAAAAAAAAAAAAAATATATATATATATATATATATATATATATATATATATATATATATATATATATATATATATATATATATATATATATATGCATATTCTGTTAAGAGTGTAAAGAAAAATATTTAAATGCTGAGAAAATAAACATTTATTTTAAGCATTGAAGTATATGAACATAAGGTTAATAAGTTCAGGTTTATATGAACGCATTAACCTTAAGGATAGGTCACAAAGGATGACTAGTTATCCAGTTTTTCATGTTTGCCTAAACCTGCTTGGAGAAGTTAAATTAATTGTATTCAATTCCTCTCCTTCAAACAGCTACAGCCAAAATGACAGTCAGATGGACATATTTGGCTTTTGCGGTACTGACAGCATGGAATCAAAATGGACAATTCTTATTCATGAAATGTAACAAGTGTTTATTATAAATGATTTATCCATGATTCTTATTTTTTTAATTCATGTGTCCTCATAATCTTTAATCCAAAACAATAACTTCCCCTCCCCTTACATCACATCTCTTCTCAGATAACCTCTGCCTAGGTCCTCAAAATCAAGATCCTGCCCTTAACATTCGAGTAGCTGTTTAACTAGATAGATATACATCACAATAGAGCAAGAAAAGATCACAACTTCTGATGAAAATGCATTTGAACATGAATTTAAGGTGGTCACATTAGCAAAATATAGCAGGTAAAAATGTCCAGCAATTCACTAGTGAAGTCACTTTCAAACCAAGCCAGTTTATGTTGGTTAACATGGCAAATCAATGGCTACGTTCAAACTGTCAATCCAAATCTAGATTTTTTGCATATCCGATTGAAATCCAATCAGACTTAGCAAGTGTGAACTGCAAAAAAAAATTTAAAAAAGAACATCAGTTTCAAGCTACATCCATATGTTGTTTTAAATCCTTTTCAAATCGCATTTCTGGAAATCCGTTTCAGTCTGACTGCTCTGATCGGATTTCGCTTGGTTTATGTGACTTTCGCACGTCACGTAAAACTTAAACGTCAGACGTTGTTCTAGGAGACAAAGCTGTGTTCTTCCAAAGTGCCCAGACAAACAAAAAATGACAATATAATGGAGACGTGTTTGTAAACCCATGGAGACGACACTGTGGAAAAAAGCAGTGCATATCAGCCTCCAATGGTTCTGCTGCCTCAAAAGACACAGTAGACCAGTGAGGTGGCTACACATTGTCATGTTGAAAATTTTAAATAAGACAACATCTCTACTGCACACCAGGGCTCCGACATTAAGGCTTGTCCGCTTGTCCGGGACAAGTGGATATTTTGTAGGACAAGTAGAAGAGAAAATTAGTTGTCCGAACCGGACAAGTTAAATTAAAAAAATAATAATAAAATGCCATGTTACTTCACGTTATGTGCCACTCGTTATGTCCATTTTACAGATTTAATTTTACCAATTTGAAAACGAACACATTTTTCACGCTGCCTGTGAATGTCCTGAATGTGACTCACAGAAAGACGCGTGCCAGTATAATGCGCATGCACAGACCGCGCACCAGAAGTTCTCTTTCGCGCTTGAACGAACAGACAACACACACAATTAAGCCAAAATGTCATTTGTCGAGTATCTTCATAACATAAGAGCAGTCTTATGATGGACATAAAGAGTTGTGACTTGTGAGAGAATGAGGCGCGTGTGAGATCTGGGTCTCTGTCCACAGCGGCTGCTCTTAAAGGGCCAGCTACCATAAAGCGTTCTGTCAGTAAAGTTAATTAAAAAAACAAAGGGAACAGAGAAAATTACTCACTGCTCTTGACTAAAGAACTTGTGTAGCTTTAATAAGGATGTAGTCTATGTATAATTTATAATTTATGCAGCGCAGACTGTTTGATAACTTTATTCAATTTCTGGATATGTCCTACCTGTTAGACAGTTAATTTTTATCCAGACATCAATGGCTTATTGATCATTATAGGTGTTATCAATCATTTAGTTGTTAATGCTAATTTCAGAATTATCACTAATCTGTGTGTGCATTTGGTTTAGAACCAAACAAGTTGACTCATGAAACCTTTTGTTTATTATATCGCATATCACATATCACAACCGCAATATTGACCTCAATAATGGCAATATGACATTTTCCCCAAATCGTGCAGCCCTAGATAAAATTACAAATCTTTACCCGGACAAGTGACCTTTGTGCATGGACAAGTGAAACATAAATTTACTTGTCCAAAGGACAAATTTACTTGTACTTGTCCAAAGGACAAGTGCCTCAAAAAGTTAATGTCAAGCCCTGCAAACCCCTCCATGTTGCAGTTGTAGTATTTGACGTATTCCTACCAATGCAATGTCATTGCCATAGAAACCAATGCAGATATTCCAGAAAACAAAAGAGCTGCAGTGACACACAAATCGGATATGAACAGTTGTGATACAAAGTGTGGACATCAATAATGTTAGATCAGAATCCAATCGGATGCACAAATAATCATATTTGGACTGACAGAGTAAACGTAGCCTATGTGACCAATTTGAATGAGCAGCAAAATCTGAGTGGGGAAATCTTTCCAATTCCAGAAACGCCCACAAAAATTCACCAAATATTGGTAATGCGACCGCACCTTAAGCTATTGAATACAGACTACTATATGAAATTCATCAGATCAGGGTCAGGTGAACACAAAACCACAGTAATTATACAGAGTATTTGTTGACTAGTTATTCAGGTAACTCAACGACTTTTGAAAATATGTATTTGTGCTTAAAGTTTACTCACCTGCATGCATTCATTCTTCCCCATGACTCCAGCCAACTGCAGGTAGCATTTAACCTGCTGACGGATCTTCTGGAAGCAGTCTACAATAGGCACGGTGGGGATGGTGTGGATGCGGCTCAGAATGTCCAAAGCCACATTGACCAGACCTTGCTTCCGGCCGATTTTCCATACTGAATAATGGCTGATGCGGAGGCATGCACTCCAAGCATGGCATTGTTAGTGTTTGGGTCATGTTGCGTGTTAGTTTCATAAGCGGTCACAATGGCTGCAGAAGAAAAAAAGAAAAAAAAAGTGTAAATACAAATGATGAATCAGAATGTCACTGGAATTCATCGCCATATCTTCGCTTACCCTGATAGTGGTGCTGCCGCCACATAAAGATGCTGCTCCAATGGGAAAGGTCATCTGAGACAATTGGCAGCCTGTTTCTCCAGGTCTTCACCACAGTCTTCATGTCATGGAGGCTGGTGTTGCGGCCCAAGTTGGCAGGCTGGAGTCCTGCATTAATCTGAGCAGCTTCCTGTAGTTCAATAATCTGCTGAGCCGCCTGAATGAGAACAATACAGGAATAAACAGATGAGAATCTCAATGTAGTTATTAATAAACATCAGGAAGATGTAACAAATCACATTCTCTTCAAAGCTCCGGCTCAGTTTAAATCTGAGAGTTAGTCACCCCATATATCACACTCACTCACACAAACACTGGTTTCCATGTTTTATGGGGACATTGTATGGCTGTCAAACGAATAAATGTTTGTGTTTACATAATATATGTGGGTGCACTGTGTATAATTATTTATATATATATATATATATATATATATATATATATATATATATATATGTTAGGGCTGTCAGTTAAACGCGTCATTAACGGCGTTAACGCAAACCCATTTTAACGGCGTTAATTTTTTTATCGCGCTGAGTTAACGGTCTTTTTGTCCTAGCAAACTTTTTTTTCCATTTCAGCGTCTCGTGCTCGATTCTACAGCACGTCCCAGCCTGAAACACCACTTGATGATGGCCAAGCAAACACACACACACACAAACACAAATGATGCAAATTCTCCACCCCCTCGTCAATATCAGGACCTCGTCAGAATTTCTTTCACCCTTTTATTGATGGACAGTGTTACATTGTGTGAGAGATTATTTAGGCTATATAAGTTAGAGTGAAACTGAACACTATTCCAATGTTATTTTCAATAATAATAATTAAAAAAAACATTTGCACTAAACAAGCCAATCCACTTTTCCATGTTGATAAGAGCATTAAAATGAGAAAAAATGTAACAAAAAGAAATCAAAAGACATTAAGAATAGATCAAAATGTGCGATTAATCGCAAGTTAACTATGACATTAATGCGATTAATCGCGATTAAATATTTTAATCGTTTGACAGCACTAATATATATAAATAAATAAATAAATTACACACACATGCTTGTATATATTTAAGAAATATTTTCATGTATATACGGTATATATACATATATACAGTATATATATATGTAAATAAATATTTTATTTATAAATAATATTTTTTTCTTAAATATACATGCATGTGTGTGTGTGTGTGTGTGTGTGTGTGTGTATATATATATATATATATATATATATATATATATATATATATACATATACACACATACACACACAAAATAATTATACACAGTGCACCCAAACATATTATGTAAACACAAACTTTGATTTTGCAATGAATCCATATCGTTGATTAATCGTTTGACAGCCCTACTACAGACATAATGATTTTTATACTTAAACGGTAGTCTATGCCCTTAATCTACCCATCACAGAAAACTTTCTGCATTTTTACATGAAAAAGACAAAAAAATATATAATATGATCCAATTGTAGGATTTATAAGCTCTTTTAAAAATAGGAACCTAAAAATGTCCCCATAATATTGGAAATACCAGGCAGGCACAAAGAGACAGAGAGACACACACACAGACACACAGGCCCACACAGAAATCCATTACTGCGAATGTATTACAGGCTTATGATTCCTATTGAGAAAGAAAAAGAAATAAAAAAACTAAGTCCTGAGGTGGCTGAACGAATGGATGGATCAAAGTTTCTTAAAAGCCATTTACTCATAGAACGGGCAGAGAGAGGGAAGCACACGAGTAAAGCGTCTATTTCCCTAATGCATAATCGCGCTCTCAGACGACACTTAGACCACACCAGCAGAGGACACACACCACAGGGACCCCAAAAAATTCTACTCATTCCTCACAAACTATCGATGGATGACCTTAACATATCAGATGGCAAACACACACCCTGCACTCTTAAACAAAATGCCACATGGATCTTTAAACTCCTCTATGAATTGGAAAAGACGTGAGGGAGGGAGTCTGGCACTTACAAGGTGATTTACAACATAATGGTTTACTACACACACGATGAGTAGCCGGAGCCGTGATAATGAATTATGCCCCCGAACACACATACATGCATCCAGAAACAATCCGTTCAATAGTAATGCCTGCTTTACAAGATAAATGCCTCAAATCAGTCCATGGACTTGCCAAATCAAATCCCCACACAACAAAATAAATTAAGCAATACAATATTTTTCACAATTATCTGTTAATATCAGCTGATGGCACATTATAACCTTCATTCTGAGTGCCCATTCATCATGTAAATTTAATTTTCTTGCAGGTATTTAATCAAACACTATCTGATGGGGGAAAAGTAATTACGAGTCATTTTAAACTTGGTGGCGTTCTCACTCTCTCTGTCTCATGTCTGCCTCTCTCGTCCGTTCCAATCGCTCTTATTGGACTTCTGTATGGTTGCATTAAAGAGTGCAGGAGTAAACAGATTTGATTATCAGTACATTCAAATATCCCTGAAGTCAATGGCTCTGGAGCAAAGACTGAATTTTTGAAGGCCTAACTAAAACGTGCACATTACCATAGCTTAATAACAGCTAGTTCTTTACACTAATTAGTAGTTTTAAACTTAACAGTCTATATCTCTTAAATGTATAGACTTATTAACTGTTTTTCACTTTGAACATAAATAACAACATAAGAATAAAATCTCCAATTTTGAATTACCAAAAATGTACCTGGCTGACGTCACATTTGCATAATTAATTGTGATTCATGATTTGGTATTTTATTGTACATTCTGCAAACTAAATGCCATATCAAGAGGAAAAAATATGGGGAAAAAAAACATGTTATTCAAAATGTTTTATTTATTATGCTTATTATACTTATTTTCATTAGCATATTTTCACTTCTACGTTTTGCATTAATTAAATAAAAAAAATAATAATATAATTGCTCAATATAATGCAACATTTTCTTTCCGCACAGCCTACAATCAAGTATCATTTTTTGGGCACGTCTTGTCTACAGATGTCCATTGTTAGAGTTTTTTTTCTGCATTACAAGCACTTCTCAGAAAATGCAAAACACAAATAGTGTAGTGAATAATTTTAATTACTTTCAAATTATTAGTTTAGTTTAATTAGTGTAGTGAATAATTGTTTCATAGCAT
The DNA here is from genome assembly GCA_030378365.1 of Hybognathus amarus. Classification (NCBI taxonomy): domain Eukaryota; kingdom Metazoa; phylum Chordata; class Actinopteri; order Cypriniformes; family Leuciscidae; genus Hybognathus; species Hybognathus amarus. Next base: position 33,016 of record JAQIUQ010005737.1, on the reverse strand, counting down.
GTTCTCTTGGTTTCTTCATTTTAACAGAGAAAAGAAGAATCTGAAGAAACAATAATCAAATAATTATTATGTATATAATAATTATTATTAGGGCTGTCAGTTAAACGCGTTCTTAAAGGGATAGTTCACCTAAAAATGAAAATTCTGTCAGTATTTACTCACCCTCATGTTGTTCCAACCCCAAGACCTTCGTTCATCTTCGGAACACAAATTAAGATATTTTTGATGAAATCTGAGAGCTGGATCACTCCTGCATACTAGTCCATAGGCTTCTTGAGGAATTGAAACTTGCCGGCCTCGAAAAGTTATTAGACATTCGTTAAAATAGTCCAAGTGACTTTCAGCTGGCACTTTTTGTGCGCAAAAACAAACAAAAATAACGACTTTATTTCAACTATTCACTTCCTTCTCTATGGCCTCTAGTCAGTTGACGTAGTGTGATAGCGTAGAGCTACGTCACACGTAGGCTCACTATTGGCCGACGCTGGTCGTGTGTGATGTACGCATAACAGAAGCTTACGCTATTAAACTAGTAACCTGACTCGAGGCAGAGAGAGAAGTAAATGAATAATTGAAATAAAGTCGTTATTTTTGTTGTTTTTAGCGCACAAAAAGTGTTCTCGTCGTTTGATAAACTTCAGATTGAGCCACTGTAGTCACTTGGACTATTTTAACGATGTCTAAACGAACTTTTGGAGGCCACAAGTTTCAATTCTTCAAGAAGCCTATGGATTAGTATGCAGGAGTGATCCAGTTCTCAGATTTAATAAAAAATATCTTAATTTGTGTTCCGAAGATGAACGAAGGTCTTACTAAAACCTGACAGAATTTTCATTTTTGGGTGAACTAATCCTTTAACGTTGCCTTTAACGCCAAACCCATTTTAACGGCGTCAATTTAACGCGTGAATAACAGTCTTTTTGGCCTAGCAAACTGTGTCGTTTTTTCACATGCTTTTGCAACAGGACACAGCATGCGCTGCGCTATGAAACCCCTTCATTTCAATGGCTTGCTCCACGCTAGGACGTTTTGTTGCTTCGTCGAACCAAAAGCGCAAGCAAAGCCCGGATACAAAACAACAGGCACGCCACACACACTTGTTTTGGCTTGCGAGCCGGCCAAATATTTTGAATGGATGACGAGCGCGAAGACACCGAAATGGATGCCAATAAGATTCTGAATTGAAAGTTTGCTTTAAAAAGTTGCCAAATGGTTCCATTGACAAGACCAAAGTGATTTAGAATAGATAAATATGTGCGATTAATCATGAGTTAACTGTGATTAATGCGATTAATCATGATAAAATATTTTGATCATTTGACAGCACTAATAATTATTATAGATTACAAAAATCCCTTGAATTCAAGATGTTTTGATTACATCTACTATCCAACTCTTCAATCATGCGGACCACAGAACCCGCCATTACCCGTAACACCCTGTGTGGTGTATTCACATTCTCCAACAACAACGCCTCATTTCCTCAATTTGGCTGTCATATTTGCCATCACACCACAGCCGTGCTCAAGAAGAGTGCTTCCAGTCTCTAACAGTCCCCAGAGGATGCGGTGCATGGACAGCTCTCACACATTACCCTAATCTACAGGCACACATCACCTCGGCTCCGTCCCATTGTGTGCTCTGCCTGATTATGCGTGTGGCAGTCAGGAGGCTGTTCTTTCTGCTGAATATTAATACAATCTGCCTATTGAGCACCACAATGGTGCAGTCAACACTATCTCAGGCATTTTAGAAGGGGCCAAAGGGCCAAAAAGAGAGAGGGAGGGACCAGGTCTGACAAAGGAAAAAGTGATATTGTGCAAAAATGCAGAGTGAAGGCAATTATTTAAAAAAGTGTCTGCTTTAACCACTCTCTCTGCTATAAGGGTTTGTATAAAGTCATGTGAAATGAGATTGCCTCAATCAAGTCTCTCGCTTGTCAGTGCTGAAATCAAACCAGATGTTCTGCTTTTGAGATATCATTATTTAAAATTGACAATCAATTTAAATCAGATCGCTCGTGGTGCTCTGATTGAGCAACCCTGCTCGAAAAAGTGAAGAACAACATCAAAAACATTAAATCAAAGCAGGAGAACATCTGGTTAACCCCCTGGGGTCCACGGTATCGCCGACGATACCAGCTCACAATTTTTTCTTTTCACAGACCACGCATAAATGTACGGTGGCGCATATTGCATTCACTTGAAGAAAAAATCTACTCTGTTTTTCTGAATTAACGACTTAATTATCTCAGAATTACAAGATAATTTTTCATGGAAAAAAGTTTTTGCTCTGTTTTTCTGAATTAACCAACTTAATTTTTCATGAGAAATTGTTTTACTCTGTTTTTCTGAATTAACGACTTAATTTTTCATAAGAAAAAAAGTTTTTGCTCTGTTTTTCTGAATTAACGACTTAATTTTTCATAAGAAAAATTTTTCATTCAGAAAAACAGAGCAAAAAAAGTTTCCATGAAAAATTAACTCATTAATTCAGAAAAACAGAGCAAAAACTTTTTTCTTATGAAAAATTAAGTTCGTTAATTCAGAAAAACTGAGTAAAAAAAATTTTCTCATGAAAAATTAACTCGTTAATTCAGAAAAACAGAGCAAAAAAAATTTTCTCATGAAAAATTAACTCGTTAATTCAGAAAAACAGAGTAGATTTTTTTTCTTTCAAGTGAATGCAATACGCCTCTGGTATAAACGTCATTATCTCAAAACTACAATATTTTACCAACATGATGCTGACATATTATTGTAGCAGAGTTTGTGCTGAATACAATGTAATAATACTTTAGCCTTGAAAATGTCACAAGTAACAAAAAAAAAAAACACACGTCAGAGCATGTCAGAACACCTCCAGGACCCAGAGAACCCCTCAGACCCCTAAGGGTTAAAAAGGGTGTTTGTCAGCTCACACACTGATGCTTCTAACCTGCAGCAGGGGCGTGTGAACGTGAGAAACGATGTGTGGCAGTCTCCTCCATTCTCTGATGGCCAGACTGCTGGCCATCTCCACCAGCCTCTCGATGAAGTTGAGCTGCTGTTCCTCTGGGTGACAGATGGCGAGGTAGCCGCGATGCATGTTCACCTTCCAGGCCATTTCCTTTGGACAGCTCAGCTCCACCTGATGCAAACAGGAAACACAGCTGTATCAGCATACACTGCCGTTCAAAAGATTTTTTTTAAATGGTTAATGCTAAGAGACTGCGTTATTTGATCAAAAATACAGTAAAAACAGTAATGTTGTGAAACGTTACTAAAAATCAAAATACAAGCCACATCCTGATGGGTTTACAAACCAAAGCATTAGCTTGATTGCTATAAAGAATGATTTTGAACTTGAATCCCTGAGCAGCATGTGTGTCCTAGTTTTTGTTCATGGTCATCTGGTCACCCTATTCCCCATTGAGTGCACACTGCAATTCGGGCTAAATAGGTGGTCGTAGGGAGAATTTAAAAAATCGGTACAGGTTGCTGGCATTGTGCAGTATGACGATTTAGATGGATTTACACTCTTTGGTCAGTGTGTGCTTATCATGGCCAGCATTTGATAAATAACCCTGCGTCAGGGTTGGCCTTATCCACCTGCCTTTAATTGAAAGAGGGGACATTTAAACTTCCCGAGAGCAAGTGCTGCTGCCAAGCAGCCTGCCCTGGAACGGAGAAAACAAATCACTTCCCAGCAGATGTTTGAGCAATTATTCAAGCACGTATCCGTAAATATTAGATGCAAAGCGAACGAAGAGGGAAGAGGAGGAGTGGGAGGGTTGCTGGTGCTGGACAATTTAATTAGGTGTCACCTTAGGACAGAAACCTGAATGGATTCGTTCCAAGTCTCCTTGAACAAGAGCCAAGAGTATTTATAATGTGTCCAGACTCTATCGCACACTTTTTCTACTTTGTTTTAGAAGAGAAGCCCATAAATTAACCACCGACGGCAAGGCTACAATTCTGAAGTCATAAACAATTCGGCAAGAATAGTTGAGAGTGTGACTTTCTGCATATAAAGTGGTGCGCTTTTTACATTTGGCAATGTTGAAACTCGCAATAATCATTTGAGGTGTCAGTGAAGTCATACCTATGGTTTTAAGTTATCTTATTGCACTGGAAGTGTGTGTGCAAATCTTACTCCAAAATGCAGAGAATCTAGCCAAAAAACATACTTTACTGAAAACTCTTACAGGCCCTTATACAGTAAATACATATACACTACCGGTCAAAAGTTTAAGATCGGTAAGATTTTTTATGTTTTAAAAGAAGTCTTTCTGCTCACCAAGGCTGTAATTTTTTGATAAAAAATACACAGTAATATTGTGAAATATTATGACAATTTAAAATTACTTTTTTAATTACTACTTTTTAGTGTCACATGATCCTTCACAAATCACTCTAATATGATGATTTTATGCTCCAAAAACATGTATGATTATTATCCATGTTGAAAACAGTTTTTATTTTACATTTTTATTTCAGGATTCTTTGATGAATAGAAAGTTCAAAGAACAGCATTTATTTAATTAGAATCTTTTCTAACATTATAAATGTCTTTACTGTAACTTTTGATCAATGTAACTCATCCTTGATGAATAGAAGTATTGATTTCTTATTTTTTCCCCAAAAAATAAAATACAAATTCTTACTGACCCCAAACTTTTTAAAGGGTAGTGTTTAATGTAACAAAAGTTTTCAATTTCATATAAAAGCTGTTCTTTTGAACTTTCTATTCATCAAAGAATCCTGAATAAAAATGTAAAAAACTGTTTTCAACATGGATAATAATCATACATGTTTTTGAAGCATAAAATCATCATATTAGAGTGATTTGTGAAGGATCATGTGACACTGAAGACTGGAGTAATGATGCTGAAAATTCAGCTTTTTTCAGAGGAATAAATTACATTTTAATATATATTAACATAGTCATTTTAAATTGTCAAAATATTTCACAATATTACTGTGTTTTTTGTGTATTTTTTATCAAAAAATTGCAACCTTGGTGAGCAGAAGAGACATCTTTTAAAAACATAAAATAATTAAAATAATAATTAAGAAGTAGTGCATGCATCTATAGACTGATTGTGAACGTACTAAAACATATTGCTTTAGGTTTGGGTTGAGTAACATGGCAAGTTTTCAGACAAGATAGATAAATTAAAGATTTTACATAAAACAGACAATTACTCCCAAATCTAATATCCCTATGTGTGTTGATTGCAATGCGGCACTGAGTTTACCTGCACCAGAGCATCTTTCATGGCGGCCCAGTTGGACACTCTCCAGGCACACTCCAACACCAGGTATGGGTTGTTATGGCCTTTAGATTGCCCGTATTCAGTCAGAGGCTCCCATTGGTTCAGCTCTTTAGAACAGCTGGAAATCAACATAAAATTTAGATTTATTATGTAACATTTTACATTATATATTTGAATATAACAGATGGTCCAGAATGTTAATAAAACAGGGTTTTTGATTCTATTAGTGTTTTGACAGCGGACATTTTCCATGTGTGACAATTATTTGACATTAAGTTTAAAGCTTTGAGAGCATAATTTGTCAATCTATGTAAGTCATTTGGATATATTTGCATTGCTCTAGGTTGCCACACTCTTTTTGAGTATATTAAACATAATGTCTCTTAATGGCTGTGGTTTTGTTGGTGGTTTGTCTTATCTGCAGTATTTTCCTTTCAATGAGGATGGAAAACTTATTTGACGGTGGACATATCAAGTGTTGAGTCTGAGCTATGCTTTTTCAACTCACCGGATCCAGTGATCCTCCCACAGCTGGTACTCTGGGAAGATGGCAGGCGAAACATTGTGCTCTTTGCGAGCTTTCTCCATTGCCTTCTCTGTAGGTTTCTTGAGCCTAATGATGATGGAACCAGAATTGTTAACATCTTAAAATATAAGAGCGACAATACATAGGTCCCTTAGAAATCTGAATTTGTGAATTTTTGTGTTCTTGTCAATTTCCCATTCATTTCCTATGCGGGACATTTTTGACCAAAGGCCACTTAGTATGCTTGGATCACGAACTCAATTTTTGTGTGTGTTCACATACCTAATGCCAGAAATGTCACCAAGTTTTATAACATTCAGATAAAGCTGTGATTTTTAATAATTCAAAACAGAAAATTATTAAGTGGCCGAGGACCATCAGAGGGTTAATCTTGTGAAATGTAACATGAAATCCGAGTAGTCTTTTTGCATTAATATTCACTAAAATTCATGAATTGATCAAGTGTTCAACCCTTCTTTCATTTATTCATCTGAATTGATCCAAATTCCATGACATTCCGCCATTTTGACTGACTTCCACAATCCAATCTGCATATTTTGCAATGCGGAAATCATATGGCCCTACATAAATGCAAGCAGATACGATAATTTCAGTCTCTCTCACCTGTTCAAAGAAGCCATGCTGCTCGTACGCAATGGCAGTGCTTGATTCAGGAAACTTGCATCTCTTCTGCCACAGCCCCGCCCACATGTCCTCCTCCTGCAGAAGGGAGTAAAGCTCTGCCAGCGAGTCTAGGATCTCCTGAGGGAATAGGAAAACACATCTTCAAAGACTATAGGGGACAAACACATCCATATTCAGAGGTGTTCCAATGAGATGACTGCTTAGCATAAGCAGCTTGAATGCTGGGATACTTCAAACTGAACTCACTGACAGGTCAAAACAAAGCAACTGGAAATTCAGCACACAAGTTCATGTTGAGTGACACTGAGGAACCTTCAGAACACAAAACTTCCTCTGCCAAGAATATCAACAAAGATTGAAAAAGAGCTCATGAATCAAAGTACCTGCTGTGGAGGAGTGATGCTCTCCTGCTCGTAGAACTCTGTGCTCTGTTTGGGTTTGATGTGCAAGCTAAGGCCTTTCTCAAAGGCTTGCTGCTCCAGCATCAGGGTGGAGCGCAACCATAGATTGTGGGTCTTGCCTAAGTACTTCAGTACGCAGGGCCTGATGGGTATGGGAGGCACGCACTGAGACATGGCCTCCACAAAGCAGTTTAAAGCACTGGGCTGACAATCTCTCTGAGCTTGATGACTACCACTACACAGGAAGGGACCCATCTCGCCTGACAGTGCCTAAAAAGAAAAGGGATACAAAAGTTCAAAATTAGAAATGCATTATATATATTTATGCAATATTGGTCATTGACTGAAATTTTATAGATGTTTATCGGACATGTTCATTTTCCACACTTTTACATTTAGATGACCTTTAGTTCTAAGAATTTCTTAATGCTGTTTTAAATATAATCTACAGAAATTCTCAATTATTATCCACACACATAAAAAAAAATAATAATAATAATTATTATTGTTATAATGATATATATATATATATATATATATATATATATATATATATATCCATATATATATATACACACACACACATATATATATATATATATATATATATATATATATATATATATACACACATATATATACACACATATATACATATATATATACACACACATACATTTTATTTATATATATTAATAAATAAATAAAACAGACACATATACATCTATATATACACACAAAAAAATGAATATATATATATATATATATATATATATATATATATATAACTTTAGTTTTTTGTGTGTATGTATGTATGTATATATATAAATATATATATATTCAATGTTTTATTAATTTTTTTTTTGCTTTATTAATATATACACTCACCGGCCACTTTATTAGGTACACCTGTCCAACTGCTCGTTAACACTTAATTTCTAAGCAGCCAATCACATGGCGGCAACTCAGTGCATTTAGGCATGTAGACATGGTCAAGACAATCTCCTGCAGTTCAAACCGAGCATCAGTATGGGGAAGAAAGGTGATTTGAGTGACTTTGAACGTGGCATGATTGTTGGTGCCAGAAGGGCTGGTCTGAGTATTTCAGAAACTGCTAATCTACTGGGATTTTCACGCACAACCATCTCTAGGGTTTACAGAGAATGGTCCGAAAAGAAAAAACATCCAGTGAGCGGCAGTTCTGTGGGCGGAAATGCCTTGTTGATGCCAGAGGTCAGAGGAGAATGGCCAGACTGGTTCGAGCTGATAGAAGGGCAACAGTGACTCAAATAACCACTCCGTTACAACCAAGGTGGGCAGAAGAGCATCTCTGAACGCACAGTACGTCGAACTTTGAGGCAGATGGCCTACAGCAGCAGAAGACCACACCGGGTGCTCACTCCTTTCAGCTAAGAACTGGAAACTGAGGCTACAATTTGCACAAGCTCATCGAAATTGGACAATAGAAGATTGGAAAACGTTGCCTGGTCTGATGAGTCTCGATTTCTGCTGCGACATTCAGATGGTAGGGTCAGAATTTGGCGTCTACAACATGAAAGCATGGATCCATCCTGCCTTGTATCCACGGTTCAGGCTGGTGGTGGTGGTGTCATGGTGTGGGGAATATTTTCTTGGCACTCTTTGGGCCCCTTGGTACCAATTGAGCATCGTCTGCAACGCCACAGCCTACTGAGATTGTTGCTGACCATGTCCATCCCTTTATGACCACAATGTACCCAACTTCTGATGGCTGACTTTCAGCAGGATAATGCGCCATGTCATAAAGCTGGAATCATCTCAGACTGGTTTCTTGAACATGACAATGAGTTCGCTGTACTCAAATGGCCTCCACAGTCACCAGACCTCAATCCAATAGAGCATCTTTGGGATGTGGTGGAACGGGAAGATTCGCATCATGGATGTGCAGCCGACAAATCTGCGGCAACTGTGTGATGCCATCATGTCAATATGGACCAAACTCCCTGAGGAATGCTTCCAGCACCTTGTTGAATCTATGCCACGAAGAATTGAGGCAGTTCTGAAGCCAAAAGGGGGTTCCAACCTGTTACTAGCATGGGTACCTAATGAAAGTGGCCGGTGAGTGTATATATATATATATATATATATATATATATATATATATATATATATAAGAAACACATATTGTATTTAAGATTTATTTTTAATTCCATTGGCTTAATGGCATCGAGCTGAATTGTAATAATGCTTTACCCTAATCAATAGAGTAGTATAAGTTTAAGAACTTTCAAATAAAATGCAAAAAACTCCTTTAAGTAGTTCCTCACTCACCTAACATCACACCAAACAATCAGAATTTGCCATAAATATTCAATAGGCATGACAACTCAAAAAGAAAAATAGCCCATGATGTTACACAAAGGGTTTTGCATTATTATTCTACAAAATACTGGCACAGTAAATATGTCCTTTTTTATAAACCTCCTGACAAACAAAAGCCATAAAGCTGAAGATGTCTATTTTGAATATTTGTTGTAACAGCTTACAGCCCCAGTCACTCAAAATTAAAGCTCTTTAATGAGAATCCTAATACTTAAGACATCTGGTCCATTAAACTCTGAAATTTGCATAAAAGGTTTAATTTCTGCTCATTAGCAAGTGCTGCTTGTTTAAGTTCAGCGGCAGGGGCAGAAAGACAGCCCGTCGGACCCCCACCCATGCAAAGATCTCCAAGATGTGCGGAAAGGCACAACCTCCGACACCATTAACACACATTTTGCATGCTGATTCTTCAGTCAGATGCATTATTAGTAATAAAACAGTCAGTCAAGACCTTAACCACAACAAAGGTCAGTTTAAAGCCATCAGCAGTCATATGCTGCATTTAGATGGAAAATGATTAGAGTTAAAAAAAACAGCCAACTGTCAGCTCGGCTCTTTGGAGAACTGGCACAGTGAAGTACTCACATGCTGCTGGCGGTCCGACAGAATCTTCCAGAGGCGGGGGAAGAGCTGGACCCAGGTCTTCTCGGCCAGTGGGGTGGAGATGTGGCATAACTGAACCAGAGCATTCAGCAGTGCTCCCGTCTGATTACACACACAAGAGACTAATTTAGTGATGGGCAATAAATCGGCCATTAATCAACCCACATTTAGCCACTTGAGATTATCGCATTGGCTGATAACAGTGCCAGCTCAGCCGATTAACAGAAGTGCACATTGTTTCGGTTCCAAAGTCTGCTAGGAAACCTTTGTCAATGTTACAATAATCATTTTACTTTTTAAAATATTAAGAAAAATAAATAAATAAACTGGATACATACCGTAAATCTAGTGCTGTCAAACTATTAATCGCGATTAATCGCATTAATGTTCGTACTTAACTCGCTGATTAATCACACATTTTTATCTATTCTAAATGTCTCTTGATTTCTTTCTCTCCTTTTTTTCTCATTTTAATGCTCTTATCAAAATGGAAAAGTGGATCGGCTTGCTTTGTTAATGTCGTACTTAACTCTGCGATTATTCGCACATTTTTATCTATTCTAAATGTCTCTTGATTTCTTTTACTCATTCCTTTTTTCTCATTTTAACGCTCTTATCAAAATGGAAAAGTGGATTGGCTTGCTTTGTGCAAATGTTATTTTTCACTTTGGTCCTGTCAATGGAACCATTTGGCAACTTTTTAGTAAAGTAAAGTTTCCATACAGAATCTTATTGGCATCCATTACGCCGTCTCGCGCTCGTCATCCCTAAAAAACTTAACGTTAACCAACTTTTCTCAAACGAGTTTGTGCGGCGTGCCTGTTGTTTTGTTTCTGGTCTCAGCTAGATCCGCTTGCGCTTCGGTCAACGAAGCAACAAAACGTCCTGCTCATGCGGCGCAAGCCATTGAAATGACTGCGTTTCATAGCGCAGCGCCGCACATGCCGCGTCCGTTGCAAAATCATCTAAAGTTTGCTAGGCCAAAGAGACAGTAAATCGCGTGATGATAAATGGATGCCGTTAAATGGGTTTGCGTTAACGCCGTTAATAACGTGTTTAACTAACAGCCCTAGTAAAAACAGTTAAAGATTTTGTAATTTTTTTGTGTATTTATATCAACTTTATTCAGTTTTAGTATATCAAGTACTTGGTACTTGATATACTTGGCACCAAAGATTCAAGGGCAAAAGAGACTATTCCTTCTCAAAAAAGGACTTTTCATAAGGGATCACTGTACTCTAAAATGCATGACCGGCCAATCACATCTTGCCATTGAATAATTCTTAGGGCATAATTGCACGAAAAAGGTTTGGACCTCTGACCACAAGAAGAATAGAGATGTTAGCATAAGTCAGAACTCAAATGTGTGCTGTGGTTCCTGACAGCTGCTCCGGTGGGCAAAGCAGTCAGGTCAGGTCTTTGAACTCCTTACTTCATCATTTATCTAAAGCCTGCTTGAGAGGTGCATATAAAGCAGAACCGTGTCCAGGATTAAATAGAAATCAATGACGTTGTGACCTCAAAGCGCTCAGAGACAGAATCCCATGGTGCCCTGATCAAACTCTCTTTAACAGAGACAATTATGAGGGAGAAGCCAAATGAAGAAGAGCACGCTAGAGATGAAAGTAGCAAGAACCAAAGGTGCATAATAAAATCTCAATGTTCAGGCTTCTACATGTGACTCATTCCTACATATGTCCTTTATGTAACCAGTATCCTTTTTTAAGTTTTCCCACTGCTTAAGGGGATGCACTCATGAGGGCGACATATGTTGAGGTGATTGCTCACCTTGACCTCTCTCAGGGAGTCCAGGAACTTGTCGTGGCGGTTGGTGAGCATATGCAGCTGGTTGCCCGTGTCTCTCTCCGCCTGCTCCTTGGTCTTGGGGAGGCTGGTCTGGTCTCCAGGTGCCAGTTCAATGTCTATCTCCACATCCTGACAGATTAAAAGGTCACAAAAACATAAAATATTGGAAGAACATTTGTTTACTTGCTACACTTACATCAGGCCACTATGAGCTCGAGTTCAGCACCATTTGGAACTGAACTGAGAATGTCTCTGAATTCCTGAAATAAATGACTGAACTTGAATTGAGCACAGATGCTAGATACAGATTTGAAAATCAAATTTGATTTTCAAGTAGTAGAATTTAAAGCTGCAGATCACAGTTTTTCCTCTTTGAAATATGCAATTGGTGTTATTTGAGGAATTCTCAACTTTACGTGGGTTGTGCCTCGGCAGGGGACAGCGCGGATGAATTAATGTTTGAGGAGAATGTGCGGCTGTCAGTCTCCAGCTGTCGCTGGTGATTGGCGTTCGAACCTTTTGGGATCCGCCGTCAAATTGATAAGTTTAATTATTTCAAGTGCTGTGAGTAAAGGCTATAAATCTCCACCTCCAACATCCTCACACGCAATATAGCCTACCTCCTTTATGTGTGTACAGAGAAAGACATGCTTGAATTTCCAGCAGAAATCCACCTTTGTTAACAGTATATCGCTAGTCACGCATTCGAACTTTGTTTTACCCCTAAGCGAAGAAAGAAAAAAACTTAATTTGAGTATACCAGGGCCTTCAGAGGTCCAAACACAAACAAAATTATATAAAACCAAATAAATAAAATGTATAGCAGCAAACTGAAACACTACAAGAGTATGGACAATTGGGTATACCAGCCTCACAGTCACTATTTTTCTTCCTCTGATCTCAGTCTTCTCATATTAAGAGAAAGGGAGAAGTGAGCCCTGTCTTGCACGCAATGGAGCTGGCCTTTGAGAAAATGCACTCCGATAGTGTGGATGTGGAAGATCAATTAAACATGTCATGGAGTACAAATTTAGCTTCCACATGATTAGATTTGTGTCCAATATTAATGCACATTTATATAGGTTAACATTAACGATAGCTGTTAAAACTTTAAAACTTGTTTTAAATAAGTCATGTTTGAGATCCTAGTCATATCTCTGAAATGTTCCAAAACATTTTTTGCCCAACATATTAACACATGGACTAGCCATGTTAGCGATATGGCCAGGGTTCCAGACTGCGACCAAATTGGTCGCATATGCAACGATTTTTTGAGAATGTGCGAGATAAAATTTTATCTGGTGCAGACGCTCACGCAACAGAGTGGCGTTGCATCAGCTGCTGCAGTCCGTAACTTATGTTCAAAATGACCGAGAAGGTTACATCATGAATCCATTTTCCAAACCGTGTTTTTGACTTATCTTGAATCACTATGGTACGCTGATAATAAGTGTTTATATTCTGAGCTATTTTATCCGGGTTCGAACTCGGATACAGAGTTGCCCAGTGCCTGCATGACTCGCCATAGACATTCAAGGAGAGAAGTAGCTCCGGCTACAGTGTTCTTTCATAAGACACGTGCAGTTTATTTATTGACGAACGTAGACGTCACGCGCATTGCATACTGATAATGGAATGCGCCAATTACGAAATTCACGAATTAAGGCATATAAAAATGAAAATGTCTCACGAACAGTGTGCCCCTTCCTACGTCTTTTCAGCGGTTAGATTAGAGTAATCGCTCAAACTGAGGAAAAGGAAATTATTGTAAAATGCAGAAGGTAAGGAGTGTGAGATTTCTGTTACAACTATAAACTTTGATAATGAAAAATCTGTATTAGCTTATTATAATACTCTAATCTTTTAAAATGTAATGGATACATTTGAATGTTTAATGATTTTTAAAAGATAGATAATGCTGATAGATAGATGATCGATAGATGATAGATGATAGATGATAGATAGATAGATAGATAGATAGAAGATTATAATTCAAATGTAAAATGCTTAAAATTACAGATTAAAATTACTGTCCAAAATCTTGAAATTTGGCAATGATAATTAATATATTACAGGTATTTATGCTGCAACCCAGAAAGCCTTTGCTAGCTTTGGTCCATTAAAACCAATATTCATCAGCATGTATTGATTAATCCCATGGCATGTAGCAAAAAAAGAAAAAAGAAAAAAGGTGCAACCAAATCAAATGCTGGTGCGAACCAACTGAGGAAGTTGGTAGCACCAGTTCAACCAATGGAAAAGTCAGTCTGGAGCCCTGGATTTGTCACTGACGGGATCTTTAAGACTAAACCAAATTATTACGATCAAGACAACCAATCCTCTTCTCTTCGACTAACGTTTAGTCGACTTTTAGAGGTCAGCCCTAATATATTTCTTATATTATTATACATTTTTTGTAATTATGTTTCTTATATAATTGCAAGAACCTCTAAGCGAGTCACGAATCACCATTTTTTTTTATCTCCTGCTCTAATATCTCCCCAACTCAAAATGTAGTCAAACATCAATATAGAATCATACAACATAAAAAGTAGTACATTTCTAAATTCTGATGAATGCATCATTTTGGTTTGCATTAAAACTTTCTCTATATATCAGAATGTGATGGTAGAGCTAAATTAGGCCATAGAGGCACACAACAAGCTTTTCTGTAAAGATGTTTGTATACACCGGATCGCTCAGCTGACCTCCTCCTTGGTCTCGCTGTTTTCTCTCTCTGAGGTTCCTGTTTGATATGCGTCGCCATGGCGAAAGCAGCCCGGTCATGGCTGTCAGCCAGGTTTATGACGTTGGTGATGGAGGGGAGCATGGAGCCCTGGCAGCTGGTGCCAATGGTGGTGTTCCTCTCACAGACCGCCAGCAGCAGCTGTGAAGCAGAGACGACAGAATCAAACTCTGAACTGCCACGATTGCTCAAACACACACGCAAACAGCTGCTCTGGCTGTGAGGAACACATCGCGCAGAAAAAGTAGCTGACGTTTACACATAAATGACACCTGCATGAGCCAGCATTGTTTAACAGCTGCCATTTTGAACCACTAGAGTACATACATCTAAATGCTTGACACATCTGTAGAGCTCCAACAGTGAATGTTCTTCTACTCCATCACAGCAGGATGAATCGCGCACACAGCCGCCATGTGTAGGACAGCATTAATAATTCAAGAGCCAGAGTAGCATTGATTGTGGCTGAGATGGATGGATTGTGACCTGACTGGTGCAGGAGCAGCCAAAAACCAGAGCTGTTACATTATGGTGAATGCATTAACAATCAATAGAAAAATCATTAAAAATTAAGGTGAAAATTCTGACGTTGTCAGTATGCATTTAAGTGCCATGTAAAGTGCAATTAGCTTCTGTGTAATAATTTAAGCATGTGCATTATTATGAAGTATTATCAATTCTGCATAGAGCTTGCATAATTACTGGAGATGTAGAATATATTGTTGTTTTTTTATTATCAAAAAATGCAGACATATCCTGTTGTGGTGATTGTTATATCAGACATTTGATTCCTAAAATACTAAATGAAACTAAAATGTTCATTTAAAAATAAATAAATAAATAGTATTTCCATTTATAATAAAAATGTAACATAATATATTATTTTATGCTTTTATATTTATTTTAAATATTTGTTTATTTATATCAATCAATGTTTAAGGTTTCATTTAATTCTTTATGGATAATATTTACCATCTAAAAAAGTCTAATAACATAAATAAGCAGTATACATGTACAAGAATGTACTGTAAATTAGGGCTGCAAACCATTAATCGTGATTAATCGCATCCAAAATAAAAGTTTGTGTTTACATGTGTGTGTAGTGTGTATGATTATTTTGTATATATAAATACACACACATGCATGTATATATTTAAGAAAATGTGTTAATATATCAAATATTTATATTTATGTATAATATTAATGTTGTATAAATGTATATAAAGTATATACATGCAAATATTTCTTAAATATATACATGCATGTGTGTGTTTATATACAAAAATAATAATACACACTACCCACACATATATTATGTAAACAAACTTTTATTTTGGATGCAATTAATCGCCATTAATTGTTTCACAGCCCTAATGTAAATATAGAAGTTCATGGGTTCAATTCTCAATACAATACCAGCAGGAAAACAACTGAGGTGGCTACCAACAACTGGCTACCAACTGCTCCGGGTATGTGTGCCCATGGTTTGCAGTGTGTGTGTACTACTCACTACCCCTAATGTGTGGGCACTAACTTGGATGGGTTAAATGCAGCGGACAGATTCGGAGTATGGAATCAGATTGCCCCAATAAAATATGCCTGTACCTCTGTGCACTGTTTGATCCAGAAGTGGCTGCCCATGGCCTCCCAGTTCTGTGAGCAGCAAATATACAGAAGCCTCTCATAGACTCGTCGCTTCATTGATGAATCAAACACCTCAAAAAACTTTGCTCTGATCAGTGGCTGGGTGCAGCGTAGCCCTGACAAGAAAGCTGGCTCCAGCTTGGATGTGATGTCACTTCCTGAAAAGGTTCTCATCTCTGAAAAAGCAAAAAACAAATACTGAAGTGCTTCAGACAAACACTACAAAAACTGTTGCCTTCTGAGACCGCATGCAATGCACTGTTACAATAAAAAACTTGGAAGTTCTTAAGTAATCCACAGCTATTAAGGACTACATGTGTTCCAAAATAGAAGCAACTAGAACTGTTGACTTAGACACTGTTGTCATCGATAGCAAAATTATTGTTTCGATAGTCAAGAATTGCGATTTCGCTACTTTTTCTGAAAAGGAAAGTATTTCTGACAAGGCCTTTCACAAGGCATTTCACTTTGCGTAGGTCTGTGCTCTTTAAATGCTGTAATAACCTAATATAAATAAATCACTAACAAACATGCTCTGATTATCATCCTATAGCCTATAAATCATTTTAGCTGATGTTTTGTACGCTTCTCATTTAAGCAGCTTGTAACCGTGGCCATATCTCTGAGCTCTGCAGGCAGTTCCTTTGACCTCATGATTCTCATTTGCTCTGACATGCACTGTGAGCTGTAAGGTCTTACATAGACCTTATGTAGCCCCGCCCCTTTTCAGTGCTGCACTCGTTGTCTTTTGACTTCGGTCTGTATTTTCACAGCGATCTTGCATAGGTATGAATGAACTGCTTGTAAAGAAATTTCCCGGTTCGATATTTGTTAAGACATCTGCTTTACAATGCTTATGATAAACATTACAATGCTCATGATAACTTTTGTTAAAGGGGTCATATAATGCCATTTTTGTACAAGTTAATATGAATGTTTAGTGTCTAAATGAAATTCTCATTAGTATTTTAAGAAAACCCCATTTTACCTGGTCAAAATCAGCTCTTGTTTTCAGCAAGCCATTTCAGTGCATTTCCCTTTAAATAATAAACCCCGCCCCTCTGTTCTGCGGACGTGAACCAGGCATGAATCACGTGGAGTGTTGCCTTGACAACACTTGAAGGTTTTGGACAGAGAATGACAGCGCGAAGTCTCTAAGGACACATCTGTGCAACTGTATCAGTTTGAACTGGAGTAACTGTTCACTGGAACAAGATGACGGCCGCAAAGAAGTTCGACAATTAAGGCTTGAGGACGTTTCTGAATGGTTGGTTAACCTAATGTTACTTTGATCTATCTTTGTATGCACTGGCAGAGTAAAGTAGTGAGATACGAACACTGTGTTTACTGATGTATACGTTAGTTCATTGACAGACTGACGTTACAACTAATGGTCATGAAAAACGTTCCCATTATTTTGCAAAGATGAATATAAAGATTAATAAAACTTTAGGTGCAGAGGGAACATAAATAGTTGGTAGCCTACCGATTATTTTTTCAGGAGCAGCTTCTTAGCAAAACCAGCTTTATACTGATCCTCGTTTATAAAGCAATCTGGTGAGAAATGGTTCGCACAAACATGATGAGCGCATTGACGTTGACGGAATATTCCCTTCGTAAACAAAACTCAGCCACTGCGTCCTCAGTGGTTCGGTTTTAGGAACATCATTTATGAATGATTTCTGAGTTTGTTATTGCACCCAAGAACAGAACACCACAATCGCTTAGATGCCATTCTGCTCCAGTGTATCAACAATGACGTACTATAGTCTATGATGACCGCCTCGCTCAGGCCGGGTCTGTGTTGAAACACTGCTGTCAATCAACAATCGCGGAGGGGCGTGCGAACGGCTCAATTCTGAGACAGGGGAAAAAATAAGGAGATTAAAACAAAACCAATGGATGGATTTTTATCATTAAATGATGGTTGGGTACAGGCACTGACAACACACATTGCAGTACAATCAACTTGTAAAAGTGAATGATCCATTAAATGACCCCTTTAACTCTACAATAAGTAAATCCACCTCACCAAGCTAATTACTCTCGACAGCGATGCCATAGAAATATACAGAGCGACTGCAAAAACGGAAGTTCAAAGACAATATTCTAAAGATGATGGCGCTCACGTTTCTCTAGTGCATAAGGTCTATAGAGAGGTGTGTGGCTTTCCTAATCAAGTCCGATCAGTATAATCAAACACAGCTGGACTCAAAATTAAGGTGTAGAACCATCTCCATGATGATCAGAAGAAAAAGAAAGCACCTGAGTTATATACTGAATATATGAGTGTCACAGCAAAGGGTCTTGAATACTTAAGACCATGTGATATTTCAGTTTTTCTTTTTTTAAATGTGCAAAAATGTCAACAATTCTGTGTTTTTCTGTCAATATGGGATGCTGTGTGTACAATAATGAGGGAAAAAATGAACTTAAAGGGGGTCTGAATACTTTTCGTACCCACTGTAAGTATCGTGAGGTTTTTAATTTCCGAGATCGTGATACTTTAAGTATCGGTGCACCGTGCAACACTACTTACACATGTGGGTTCTCAGTAGGATGATTGCTCTTGACACTGGAGAAATGCTTTTTTTCTGCACAGGATGACCGTGGCCCTGAATGCCTTTTGCTCTCAGTCGCCAAACACCCACAGGCCCAACTTTAGCAATCAAAATTAAGTCTACCACCCACCACCCGCAGTCTTGTTGCTAATAGCAATAGATGGAGGGCCAGCGCGGACAGCAGACCCTGATGCATTAATCGGCGTAATTACCTGTAGACGTAATTAACGAGGTCCAGGAACTGGGCATTCAATTCAAGGTCATCAGGAAAGCGCTTCTCAATGTAGGTCATCATTTTCACTAGCAGAATGGACTTCTCTTGGATTAGGCACCTAGGAAAGAAACGAAGACAAAGAGAGAGAGTAAGACAGCAGAAGAGAAAGGGATTGCAAGAGGAGAGGAGAAAGGAGGAGGGGGCAATAGATTGATACAGTCCATTTATCTTTCATCTATCAGGAGAGCTGTGCAGCACCTTTGCTCGGCTCCTTTCTCTCCCTGTCTGCTCCTCGCCTTGGGCTAACAGAACAGACACCCGAGTTCAGCTGTCCGGGCCACAGCGCGCTGAATACACAATGCCTCATTTACAGCAGGGTAGGCTTTGAGCTCAAGTGTTTAACTCAGGTCTATTCAGAGTCCACACAAGGTTGGTTTACTATTGCGAGGTTAGAAAGTGTACAGAACTGGAAATCCTAAGTTACACCATGTTAAACAAATAATGCATGAAGCATGAACCAGGTTAAACCATTTGTAATTGATTTCCCTATCAATTACAAATTATACCTGATGAAGGTCGCTGAGACTGAAACGTTGTTGAATAAAAGTTTGTGATATGCAAGTCTTGATGGTGTGCAGGATCTTCGACACATTTCCAAATGATTTTTTTGGGTTTTTTTTTTTCCCTTTTGCGTGTGAACGTTTTTTTTCATTTTATAATTAATTGATTTCCCTAAAAATAACAAGAACTGTGGCGCTATCAAAACACAGTCTTGCTCGTTTCTGTATCTCAACCAACAACACTGGCTTAAGCCTTGTGTATACTCGACACGTCCGCAAAAGCGTGAAGGTGAAAATGACGTCATTGCGGTGTGGGCGGGTGTGGGCGGTTGTGTGCGTTGGGTGCGCAGACCCCATTTCGCCTGGCGCTGTGCACAGGACTTATCACATCTGCGCGCAGCGTCGCATCCGAGGTGAACGACTTCGAGCCGAATCTGGCCGAACTGGTACGGTATCAGCATGTTTATGATCCTTCTATACACAAGAGACATTTCCATTGATAGGCGACCATAAAATCTCATTTTGTGAACAGGAACACATTTGCAATAAGCACCTAGTTTGCACTTGTCTAAAGTAATTGGTTAAATTTACAAAAACAAGCCTACAATAGCAGAAGTAAGCCCTGCTGGTGAAATTAAGGTTTAAACACTCTCCAATTAGGCTTCGGTTGTTTAACTAGTTCACATGCTGTGAAAGTAGGCCCACAATAAACCTACTGCATTTACCCTTTTATGAATTTAATAAACTTTAATAAACGGCAAACTACTTCTTCACTGCTGATTCCTGGTGGTTAAGAGGAGAATTACTCCGAGTTGCCCCCTGTCGTTTCAGAAGAATAGCACAACGGCGAGCGTGTCAAGTATAAACTCCTCATCCGTTTGGAGAAGTCAGTGGAGACTCACGCTCGTGCGGATGCATCGAGATAGAGCTGGTAAGTCCCGCCCATCCGTAAAACTCCGAGTGGACCTCTAGGTTGAAAAAGCGTCAATGCAAGTGAATGAGAGAAAATAATTATTTTCTGATCCTGTTTGAATTGTGCCATGTTGTGTGTGAATTTTTTATATAATTTCTCATATAATGAGTTTGACAGTATATTGTATGATTCTTTGGCTAGCAGTTGTGGAATAGACATAACGAGAAAGACTACTTGTCGCATATGTGACGTCACCGCAAAACACATTTTCCCTCCAGAAATCACAGTACGATAATCTAAGGAATTAGATCGAGATGCCTGTGTGTTTTGTACCCAAATGTCACCATTTAAACAATGGTTTGTTTCAGCGGAATCCGTGTGCTAGTGGGGGTGATGTATATCAAACACGTCAAAAGAGTTGTAGTCCACAAAGTGCTCTCACACAAAGTGTAACCGTATGAAAATTCTACCCGCTAAATTGTAGCATTCTTTACACGAAAAATTATATAAAAAATTCACAGACAACATATGTTCACATTCATTGCAAAATTCAAACGGGACTAGAAAATAATTATTTTCTCTCATTCACTTGCATTGACGATTTTTCAACCTAGAGGTCCAGCGGGATTAGCGGAAGGGGCGGGACTTACCAGCTCTATACACAAGGCTTTAAACAGTGACGTGAGTTTGGGGTGGTCACTGGTCAGACCAATAACAGACAAAAGGCAAATCTGTTTGAAAAGAGTCACTGTTTTTGCAATTCTGTTAATCTCTTTTTCTTCTTAGACCACATCTTGTCCAAATGTGACAACCACATTTTTTAATGTCCAAAATATGTAAAATATTTACAAAATAAGTACATTTAAAGTCCCCTTTAGGGTGTCATGTGTCATACATTTTTTATTATTTAACGCTTTTCCCCGAAGTCCAGTTATGATGACCATTTTCCATCCTCTTTCTGACCTTGCTGTCAACAATCATTTTTACTGCCCCATCATTCAATAGCCTCTTTACAAAGTCTACATTACATTGTGACAGGACCACAAAACAATCCATGCCAAAAATGTACCACAAACTATCAAGGTCAGATTAAAATGATAAGAAATCTTAGAGACAATTTATGCTGTATGCTTATAAATACGTGATAATTTGGAACAACATAGTTTAAACGGTAACGCTTCCTTTTACAGTCCTGTTACCCATGTACATACTATGTACTTATTGTAGTCATTACAATTACTGGGTAATAACTAGGTACTAACCCTGAACCTACCCCTAACCCATGTACTTACCTTATATTAGCCAGTACTTTATAGGTAAGTACAGTGTAAGTACAGTGTAAGTACACTACTGTAAAAGGAAGCGGTACCGCTTAAACCATCTACACCACTGGTTCTTAACCAGGAGGCTGGGGTCCTCAGCAAACAAATGGGGTATTTGGAGTCAAAAATGTTGAGAACCAATGGTTCACAAAGAAGGAATAACAGCATCAATCCTTTATCCTTCATGTTACTCTACTGTCCCTGAGCAGCCACGATAATCTAATCACCCAAGAGTGACTTCATCTTTGCTACTTAATTTTAATAATTAGTCTTTCTGGACTGGCAAAGTGAAGTCTAAACTCAAAATACAAAGGATAATGTTATTCCTCATCCGACACCAGGCTCTGATAGATTTGATATTTCGAGCCTGATAGAGTTTACCTGGTTGGTGGCCATGGAGTTGCCAGAGTTTTTGACCCATTCCTCCACAATCTTCACCACAGCGCGAAGAATCTTTGGGTCTGGAGATTTCTCGATGAGGGAGGTGATAATGACCTGGATGAAGTTTTTTCTCATTTCCATATTCATGACCGACAGTCTCGTCTTCACCAGATCCAGACTGAGCATGACCAACTCACTTGTCACTACAAACAACATAGAATAGTGAGAGCACATGAGTGATATTCAGCAGAAATTTGTGAGAGTTGAACACTATTTTCCCTTTTGTTTAGGTTCACAGGCCAGGAAAAACTACACCAAGCTCACCTATACAGCCAAATATTACATAAATCTCAGAAGGCAAGCATTGAACATGTCAAAGACAGCTGAGGATATGAACCACAAAATTCAAAATTCTGCCAGCTGAAAATGGGGGAAACGTGATTGAGTTTTAGCATGGAGTCGTAGCAGAACTGAGACGGGTTATGAGTTTCAGTTTGGCCTCTGAATGTATTTTCCGCTTGATTTGCTCAAGGTAAAATGTGATTGTTCTGATGAGTCAAAGCCTTGGGGGAGAATATGTTAGAGGCTGATTTCCAGTTCGCCACTGACTCATGCGCGAGGAGGTCTTGGGCGACGCTGTCAGGGTGACATTGCAGTGTGAGGCCATTCAGAGAACACAGGACAGGCAGGGCCGAGAGTGTGCGAATGTGTGCGTGTCTGTTGAATCCCATCTCAATGTACCATTTAAAAACCATAATAGCATCTAGAAGGCACAGAGCAGATGGGATTGTCTGGATTTTATATTCCAGTGGACACAGTTGGAGATTTTGACTTCAATCACAGAAGATGTTTCTCAGTATGGATGGATTTATGGGCTGGTCTCTGGAGCATTTGATTGGCCCTCCTGCAGCACCCAGTGGTCAAATATGGACAGCACATGCTGGAGTCTTAACTCTCACACTCTGCTCCAAGGTGACAACGTGTCTTTTTGTCTTTCTGCCCACTTTTTAAACTCCTCCAGATGACTGCAGACAACAGGATTAAAGCTGTCCCAGTAAGAGTGTATATTTTTCCATCATACTGTCAAAAGACAAAATTTAAGACAGACTGTCATTTCTAGGCCAAGTGGAAGGGAAAACCCATTCTGTCAGACAAAGCAATGGATCTTAACCTACCTCAGCTGGCTTCCATATACTATCCAAAATAAAGTCAAGCTTTAAATCTTTAAAGGCTTGAAAATGGCCTCCTGGAAGGGAGGAAGTGATCTTAACCAAGTGCAGATGGGCTAATGACAGAAAGAGGCCAGTGCTAATGCACAAAATTGTTTAAATTGAGCAGAGCATACAATAATGCATTACCTTTGCATGGTTGCCTCAAGACAGTTAGCCAATTAGGATTGATTCAGCAATGACATCAAAATAAGAACTGATCTGACCTCGGTGTTGCCTGCTCAGTTTAAATTTACACAGTATGTCATTACATATTGTAGACTGTGTCAGAGTCAACACAATACATTAAAAACCCAATGTTTTAAAAATCATGTTTCAAAAACTTTCATATGAGTTTAGACAACTTGAGTAGCCATAAAGTAATAGGTTATTTTCATTAAACCTTGAATACATTTGTGCATACAAATTATTAATTAAAAAATATATATTTTTAAGATAAAAAGTAGTTTATTTAATAATTCATGATATTTGTTAATTTAATCACAGCATTACATAGCATTTTACAATCTGAACTCAGGGATGCACCGATGTTGGCCTATACCGATGATGATAATTCTTTATATTTGAAAGCCGATAAACATGTATTGGCCAATAAATCTAAATCCAAATTTTTATATCATTTTTGAGAGCCTGATAAAAAAAAAACAAATGTCTCACCATCTCAAGCACACAATTATAATGTTATCATTATAATTTTGTGTAGCATATATGACAGATTTGTGCTGTACATTGCACTTAACTGTATTTTCCTTTTTAAAGTGATTCCAATCATATTTCAAGCAATTCAAGAAGGTCATGGTGAACAGTGAGCATCTGAAGTGTCTCAGCCGAAAGAAATAATCCTTTATTTATCAGTTTTAAAATTTTGGACAGATTTTCTTATCAGGCCAATAACTAAAAACTATATCGATCAAACTCGATATGGTGCCCGATATATTAACGAATTATTAATTCAAAAAATAATATATTTAAGATAAAAAGTAGTTTCTTGAATAATTTATGATATTAATTTAATCGCTGCATTACATGGCATTTTACAATATGAACTAGGGATGCACCGATGTTGGCCTATACCGATAACTATAATTCTTTATATTTAAAAAGCCGTTAACCATGTATTGGCCAATAAATCTAAATCCAAATTTTTCAAATATTTCAAGCAATTCAAAAAGGTCAAGGTGAACAGTGAGCATCTGAAATGTCTCAGCCAAAGGAAATAATCCATTGTTTATCAGTTTTAGAATATCAGAGAGATTTTCTTATCAGGCCGATAACTATAAACCATATTGGCCAATAACTATAAACTATATCGGTCAACCAATATGGTGCCCGATATATTAACGAATTATTAATTAAAAAAATAATATATTTAAGATAAAAAGTAGTTTCTTTAATAATTTATGATATTAATTTAATTGCTGCATTACATGGCATTTTACAATATGAACTAGAGATGCACCGTTGTTGGCCTATACCGATAACTATAATTCTTTATATTTAAAAAGCCGTTTACCATGTATTGGCCAATAAATCTAAATCCAAATTTTTCAAAAATTTCAAGCAATTCAAAAAGGTCAAGGTGAACAGTGAGCATCTGAAATGTCTCAGCCAAAGGAAATAATCCATTGTTTATCAGTTTTAGAATATCAGACAGATTATCTTATCAGGCCGATAACTATAAACCATATCGGCCGATAACTATAAAACTGTATCGGCCGAAACCCAATATGGTGCCCAATATATCCCTAGTGCATTCCTAGAACTAGCCTTGACTAATGAAATCTTGACACCCAGTGATGAGGGTCGGCACAGGTCCTCTCTATGATATTATTTAAAAATAATAATTAAGTAAAATAAAATAACAAAATATGCTCGGAAAACAAACTTCTTGACCCAAGTGTCTAAAGAATGGTCACCTGTGCTGGTTTCAGCGGTTCCAGGGTTGGGTTGCGGGCTCAGGTGCTCCCTCACCATCTTCTGCAGGGAGCGCATGAAACGGAAATGAGGCGGTCGATGTAGCTGGAATTGTTGCTGCAGGCAGACTTCAAGATCATCAGCGTTCCTGGAAGCAGAGGAGAGAGAAGCAGGTAACATGAAGCCCCGCTGCGCTCACGACACTGTCAGGGACAGCAAGCGACATGCGCCTGCTAATGACTTTGGGTGCAGCTTCTTTGTCCCTGTAGTTGTATTACAAGGACGTTTCTGAAGAAATCTAACCGAGTTACCGGGTAAGGATAGGGACACACACACACACAAAAAATCTGAGTAATGCATTTCTTAGATAACAGCTCTGGGGAGAAAAGATAAATGTAAAAAGTCACCCTCGATGGAGACACATACAGTGCATCAGTGGTAAATGTAACTCTAGAGCATTTCCAGAGCGGAATCAGGAGGCATTTATTTGACCAATGATGCCATTTTGGGCTGAAATGAAACACTGGTAACTTTAGAATGTTATCCAATGAAGTTATCACTTTTGGTTTTCAATTATAAAATATAATTGAAGAGAGTATTATTTTGTAAATATCTCATCTGAAAGGGATACATATACAAGTACACCACCATTCAAATTTTCAGCAGCCAATAATCCAGTCTTCATTGTCACATGATCCTTCAGAAATCATTATAATATACTGATTTGATGCTCAAAACATTTTTTTATTATGGTCAATGTCAATGTTAAAAACTGTTGTGCTGCTTGATATTTTAGTGGAAATGGCTATATATTTTCAGGATTCTTTAATGAATGGAAAGTTCAAAAGCATGGCATTTATTGTCCCTTTTAATTAATTTATTGCATCCTTGCCAAATAAGAGGAGCATTTTTTTTAATGGTAATGTACAAAATCCAAATGATAAGTATACAATTATAGGTCCCAATTTATATTAAGTGTCCTTAACTACTATGTAATAACACCTAAATTAAGATTTTGATAAAATGCACATCGTTTCCATACAAGCATTTATATTTGACTTGCATTTAAAAAAATGCCTGCATGTTATTATATCTGCAATTACATCTCAGAAATACAGCTTTTAACTAGGGCTTTCAAACGATTCAATATAAGATTAATTGCATCCAAAATAAAAGTTTGTGTTTACATAATAAATGTGGGTGCAGTGGTATATAATTATTTTGTGTATATATATATATATATATATATATATACACATAAGGACTACATATACAGTATATATATATATATATATCACTACGTATATATATATATATATATATATATACACACACACATATGTAAATACAAACACATGCATGTATATTTAAGAAAAAATATTATTTATATATAAAATATTATATATATATAAATAAATCTATATACAGTATGTACATGAAAATATTTCTTAAATATATACAAGCGTGTGTGTGTGTGTATGTATATATATATATATATATATATATATATTACTATTATTATAAAACTATACACGTGCACCCACATTATGTAAACACAAACTTTTATTTTGGATTCGATTAATCACGATTAATCGTTTGACAGCCCTACTTTTAACCGAACCATACATTAAACCTTTCCCAAACCTTACCATATTCCACCTCAATAGCAGCAAAAGTGTTTTGCAATACATCACGAACACAATGAGTAATTTTTTTATGTTAACAATTTTTTTCATGTTAAGTACTGTAGATAGTAGTTAAAGACCCCTAATAAGTGTGACCATTCCACACCATTGCATTCCATACCAACTATAAGGGTTTGGTCAGCCTTTGGTCAGGTAGTAGAGCTATTCAATTCTCACCGAACAATTGAGTTGGGTTAGCGCTGCTGGCCTTCTCGGTAGTTGGTGAGGCCTTCATAAATGACTTTTCCTACAGCAGCGGTACAAACACTCCAGCTCCTCATACTTGGAAGCCACAGTGGATGTGCCTAAAGAAAAACCAAAACATTGGGAAAAAAAATGTAAATGGTTACCCAGAGTTTTCAAATGTCAACAATCCTTTCAATTCCCAATGGACAAATTGGGACATTTTTTCTTTTCAAAAAGCCATTCACTCAGACTCTCACAATAAGGAAGAACAGACCATCGCAACTTAAATTTCATGCCAACTTTAACAATGAGATGCCCCCCAGATATCACCGATCAGAGCTCGATCTACTCACTGGGTTCTGTGGGGAAGGTGCTCATGAGTCTGGACAGGAGGGAGTGGACCGCCCTCAACACTTTGGTGTTGCCACAGGTCATGCAAGCTGCAATGCCACGCTGCAAGGGCTTGAAATGTGCGAGGATGGCTGGAGGCTGGAGCACTGACAGAAGGAAGCTGAGAATCTCCAGTCCTGTGCAGATATTGGAGAAGTTCGCCTGATTTGGCTGCTCCTGAAAAACAGAAGACGATGCACTGATTAATACGAGCAAACAGGAACTGACACTACTGTTAAAAAGTTTGAGGTCTGTAATATTTATTAATAATTTAAAGAAAAGTCTCTTAAACAGGGCAACTTTTTAAGCAATGTTGCTGGGCAATGTTGCCATAGACGTGCAACCATGAGACACAGGGCCCACGACATATCTAAATTATACAGATTTATTGCCCATTTTCAATGGGTAAGTGCCCAAGCAACAATCGCTCGGCAAGATTTCCCGGCAACATTGCTCAAAAAGATGCCCTGTGTATCATCACCTTTATGCTTTCATGCAGTGTATAAAATAGTTGTTTGTGAATGTAGAAGATGTGCAAAATTTCAAAGATCAAAGAGAATGATAAATCAAGTTATTGTCTCTCAAAAGATCCAGTTCTGCACCGTCTGAAACGAGTTGTCGGTAATTTCAGTCTTCCTGCATGAACTTACACCAGTTTGTAAAAATGTGCATAATGCTAGACTATGATCTTCAAAAGGCTGCCTGCAAACAACTTTTACTTTGACTCGCCCTCAAACACTATAGTTGTAGCTGAGGCCTGGAAGAGTTTGGTTTGTGTTGTTGTCATGCTAAGAAGCAGCTGTTGTCTGTGCTACAAAAGCAAATATGCATCCATTTCCAAAGGAAATTCAAATACGGCAATAGGGATTAGTTTGAGATGTGCCAATCATGTGCTCTTGAAAAATAGGTGTTTAGAGCAACTCTGGCCCTGACAAACTTACCTGCAGAGCTTCCTTACAGCACTAATAAAAACACACCTGAACAAGCTAACCAAGATCTTCAGGATTGCTGGAAAGCTGCAAGAAGGGGTGTTAGATTAGAGTTGGAGCTAAACTCTGCAGGAAAGTGGCTCTGCGAGGACCAGAGTTGCCCAGCCCTGGTTTAGAGGGACTGGATCCTTGATAAAGCCGTTTCAGACAATGTGAGAAAAGAGGTGATGCTGCAATATTATGTATATTATAGAATATATATATATATATATGTATATATATATGTGTATATATATATGTGTGTGTGTGTGTGTGTGTGTGTGTGTATATATACTACTGGTAAAAGTTTTAGATTAGGTATGATGTTTTATGTTTTTAAAGAAGTCTCTTCTGCTCACCAAGGCTGCAATTTTTTGATAAAAAATACACAAAAAACACAGTAATATTGTGAAATATTTTAACAATTTAAAATGACTTTTTTATGTTAATATATATTAAAATGTAATTTATTCCTCTAAAAAAGCAGAATTTTCAGCATCATTACTCCAGTCTCAGTGTACATGATCCTTCACAAATCACTCTAATATGAAGATTTTATGCTCCAAAAACATGTATGATTATTATCCATGTTGAAAACAGTTTTTTACATTTTTATTTCAGGATTCTTTGATGAATAGAAAGTTCAAAAGAACAGCTTTTATCTGAAATGGAAAGCTTTTGTTACATTAAACACTACCCTTTAAAAAGTTTTGGGGTCAGTAAGAATTTGTATTTTATTTTTGGAGGAAATAAATAAGAAATCAATACTTCTATTCATCAAGGATGAGTTACATTGATCAAAAGTTACAGTAAATACATTTATAATGTTAGAAAAGATTCTAATTAAATAAATGCTGTTCTTTGAACTTTCTATTCATCAAAGAATCCTGAAATAAAAATGTAAAAAACTGTTTTCAACATGGATAATAATCATACATGTTTTTGAGAGCATAATATCATCATATTAGAGTGATTTGTAAAGGATCATGACACTGAAAAAAAGCTGAATTTTTCTTAGGAATAAATTACATTTTAATATATATTAACATAAAAAAGTCATTTAAAATGTCATTATTTTTCACAATATTACTGTGTTTTTTGTGTATTTTTTATCAAAAATTGCAGCCCTGGTAGAGCAGAAGAGACTTCTTTAAAAACATAAAAAATCTTAACGATCTTAAAACTTTTGACCAACTTTTGATCTATCTATCTATCTATCTATCTATCTATCTATCTATCTATCTATCTATCTATCTATCTATCTATCTCTATCTATCTATCTATCTATACACACACACATTTTGTTTTTTTACTTGGATGGATGAAAAACCTATTGTGGGAGACCTCCATAACAAAATTAGGAACATTTAAAGTAGCATATTTGTAACTGTGTTGGCAAGTTTCAGCATCATTACTTCCAGTCTTCAGTGTCACATGATTCTTCAGAAATCATTGATTAGAAAGTTAAAACAGTTGTGCTTAATATTTTTGTGGAAACCTTGATCTATTTTTTTTTCAGGATTCTTTGATGAATAGCAATTTTTTAAATTGGAATGCTTCATAACATTATAAACGTCTTTGACCGTCACTCCCAAGTTAACAAATAATGAGATCTAACTTAGACTCTGAAACTTCTCGGGGTCACACAAAGCTTAAAATTAGATAACTTCAGGTCAGAGTATTGCACAGGCTTGTCACAATGACTAAAAACCAGTGCTGATTAGGTTTCAGGGGCGCTGAATGTCGACAACTATGGTCTGGCCCTGAGGGACTGACAGAACAGACCTCCACAAAGCCAAAAGCCGTCCATGCAGTACTGTTCTTTAATCACTGACAAGCTGGCACAATGAGATGGTAAAAGCCCCTAAAGATTAGCAGCACTGTTCAGTAAGCTTGGATGAGAGCACCTGAAGAGATCACCTCACTCACTCAGACAGGGCTTCTGGGCCAGAGCTGATGGCTTGACCTGCTTATTGGAACTCATGCCACCAGGAAGTGTCAATGACCCACTCTGAAAATAAAGAATGGAAAAGGATGACAGGGGCTCTAGACTGACTAAATGGGTGCATTTTGTGACCTTTTTTTCCTGCTTGTGGGCTTAATTTGTTGAGGTCACACTGGTGTCTCTCCAATTTGAAGTAATAGTGAGCAACTACTGTATAATTAAGTCACAGGTTTATCCCTCTGAAAAGTGTGAACACTGTGGCAAAAAACATCCAAACCAGCCCCACAGTCAGACAATTTGACTAATGACTCTATGGGACTATTGCCTGTTAATTAATAACACGTGCCCATTTGTTCCACCCAGACCTGTTGAATGACTTACTTATCAGTTGTCTCTGAACACGATAAACTGGGATGAGGGAAAATACTTTGACATCAAAAACATTACACATACAAAGACACAACATTCAGAACAAAACCAAAGGCAAAGAGCCTCATTTTCATGGCCAAGGTCATATATTGGCCTTGTCCCAAATGGCACACTTGATATGCACTTTGGAGTCTTATGGACTTACAATGGCTGCCGTGTGCGTGTGTCCATTAAGTCCATGGGTGTGTTAAGAATTGTGTCCTATTTGTCATTTTAGGTTTACAGAAGGATGCTCGCAGCGCCCCGAAAGTGCAGACTCATTGGAAAACCACAAGTGTTTTAGGGTGCCATTTGGAACAGGTCCAGTGTGTTCTTGTGACATCTGATTCCAGAAACAGTATTACAGCATGACTCCATGCCCAGACGAGATTAAGAGAGGTTTTCTTACGTGAACTTTATAGTCTGAAAACTGGAGATTCTTATCGGGCGTTTATTTGTCAGGCACCATTTAGAGCATGGAGGTTCCTCACGGGAACTGATTTCGGACGGACTACGCCGAGGCGGCGTTGACCGTTTAATGATCTACAGCAAAATCGAGAGCTTTGGCAATAACTCAGGCAAACATTTAATTTCTACAGTAGTAATTTCTCACTCAAAGTGACATCAGAAGTGGAAAGCTTTGGTCGAAAACATACAGATTACACACAAACTGACCATCCGACCACTACTTTCACGATGCCATCTGACGGGCCTTGATGCCATCTGAGCCTTCGAATGCATCTTACGTAGGCAGCAACCCACGGTCCTGCAATAGCTCAAACACACCTGAACCAGCAATCAAGGTCTGAATGACCACTTTGCACAATCATTCTGATGTTTGTTTTTTATTTTTATTGATTCTGGTGTTTATTTTAATGTATTTTTCTAGCACACATTGAGGTTGAAATCTGCATTTTAGACAGAATTAGAGAAGTTGTTAAAACTTTTGACATCCTGGCAAAGGACAATTAACATTTCGACAACCATTTAGAATCAAAGTTTGACCTAAAAGAACCTTAAACGTACACAGAATCTCTGACTAATGTCAGGAACTAACTATTGGAATAAAAGTGCCAACACCACAAAACATTACGAGCTGAAAATCGTTCTGACCCAGTTGGACCCAACATCTTTCCATCATAAAGAAGGCTAAGAACACAGCAAAAAGCTACTTATGAAGTCTGAAAGCTTGTAAGAAGCATCATTAAAGCAATTTAACAAATATCACCTGTGCTGCCCAACCTAGGCATGCACTTACTGAATTTAATGTAACTGTTACATTTAGTCACCACATGAATGGCAGTTTATCTTCAAAAGACTGCTAAACACTAATATATATATATTTTCCACTTGCATTATTGCAGTGATAGAACATGTAAATGTACATTTGTATTCTAGGTGTTAGTCTGTGTGCACTAAGTTGAAAAGCAACTGCACAAATAAAAGTATTTGTTGTAATTGATCAACTTGAACCCAGTGGAAATTGCAATACCTGGCTTGTGGCCTGCCACCAATTTAAAGATCAGAACCTTCTTCTTCTATCTGACATTCCAATCATCATATTTCCTCTAGGAATGACCTGTGGATGAAAGCAGCACTCGAGCAGAAGCGATTCAGTGGAAAGGATCTTTCTTCACTCAGTAAGGAAAAGTACTAGAAGAGGCCCGTCGATTGGCACGAGACAGGGCTTTAAATGGCAATAAATTACCACTCAAAGCCGTGGTTACAGTGCTAAAGATGTTCCTAATGCCTCAGCCAAGAAAAAGTAACGCAATCATCCCATCTCTGACAGAACACTTTTCCCAGTGCAGCTCTATGTTGCTGATGGTTTTGACATGTGCATGAGGCTTTTCGGAAGGCTGTTTTATAATCAGATAAGCATAAAAATACATGAAATTGCCTTTTTGAATTATTCATAAATTCATGTACTGATTTAAAGTGGCAATTAGAAAATATACAGGTTGAAATTTTACCTACCGAACATTCATATAAATAGCCTTTAAACCATAACAACAAAGATCCTCTATTTTCCACTTTTATTGACAAATGAAAATCTATCTTGGAGAAAATAAACTTCTGGGAACTTCTACCAGTTAAAACTGATTTGCCGTTAGTATATGGAAACGTATGCTAATAATGTGAATAAGACATACCTACACATCCAAATTTGCGTATCACTCAGCAGTTATATAGTTCACATTTTATAAACAATCACAGAGCCAATATTTCCTATATATTGCTGTTGTGAGAATGCACTATATATGCAGGAGAAGTTAGATGTACTATATATCCAACTTTAAATTAATCGCTCGGCAATAATCGGTTTTCAGATCGAACAATATCAACAATCA
>JAQIUQ010005736.1:0-10177 GCA_030378365.1 Hybognathus amarus | reverse complement strand
ATATATATATATATATATATATATATATATATATATATATATATATATATATATATATATGTGTGTATATATATATATATATATATATATATATATATATATATATATATATATATATATATATATATATATGTATATATGTATATATATATATATATATATGTATATATGTATATATGTATATATATATATATATATATATATATATATATATATATATATATATATATATATATATATATATATATATATATATATATATATATATATATATATATATATATATAGTATATGTATATATATATATATATATATATATATATATATATATATATATATATATATATATGTATATATGTATATATGTATATATATATATGTATATATGTATATATGTATATATGTATATATGTATATATATATATATATATATGTATATATGTATATATGTATATATATATATATATATGTATATATGTATATATGTATATATGTATATATGTATATATGTATATATATATATATATATATATATATATATATATATATATATATATATATATATGTATGTATATATATATATATATATATATATATATATATATATATATATATATATATATATTATAAAACTTAAAAAAGTGCATTTTGTCATGTCGTCATTATAAATTCTCAGATCATAAACTATAAGGACAATTTGGAGATCAATGTAAATCAATTATTGAACAGTGACGTACTGTATTTTGATAAATATATATATATATATATATATATATATATATATATATATATATGTATATATATATAGACGCTTTCATCAGACGCGTTGCCATGGTGATGAGCTGGCCCAAAGTTAACTTCCGTTCTGTTAGTTTATACTGTTTATTGGATAATACGGCATTGACTGTATTAGATACTATATTAAAATAGCTAGGTTTATCCGAGTATCCGGTACAGTGTTTCCCATGCATTTATTAGTGGCAGCCCAACTCATTATCAGCGCTGACCGCCACATATTGATTTCCGTGTTTTTTACAATTTAAGGAAAAGTTGTATTTGACTGCAGAGTTGCGTGTAGCGCATATTCGCAAGCTCTCTCTCTCTCTCTCTCACACAAACACATTAACAGCGGAGCAGAATGTATCATAACGCTGCACAGATCCATCCAACATCCTGTCATGTGGAGACCCGCCTTAAAAAAAGGTTAGCAAGCATGTAAGAAGCTAATAAGGAGAGATATGTTCACCTAATAAAGCCTCGTCGCCGCGCTCCGCTCGCCACAGTTTTTTAACACTGCGGTAAATCAGACACGTCGGTAAAAAAACATCTTGTCTCCTATTTTTGTTCAACGGGTGTTGGTAGTGTCACATTTCAGTTTGGCCAGGTAACATTTATTTTCTTTGACTGTCAAGAAATACCAGCTACTATGGTTATTTACTTGTTATGGATTGTCTGCGTAAGTTTGCCGGAAGTTAAGTTTGGGCCAGTTTTATGCACATGCGCAGTACCGTGTGTTTATGTTGTCACTGCTGAAAGCGTCTATATACACTCACCGGCCACTTTATTAGGTACCCCATGCTAGTAACGGGTTGGACCCCTTTTGCCTTCAGAACTGCCTCAATTCTTCGTGGCATAGATTCAACAAGGTGCTGGAAGCATTCCTCAGGGAGTTTGGTCCATATTGACATGATGGCATCACACAGTTGCCGCCGATTTGTCGGCTGCACATCCATGATGCGATCTCCCGTTCCACCACATCCCAAAGATGCTCTATTGGATTGAGATCTGGTGACTGTGGAGGCCATTTGAGTACAGCGAACTCATTGTCATGTTCAAGAAACCAGTCTGAGATGATTCCAGCTTTATGACATGGCGCATTATCTTGCTGAAAGTAGCCATCAGAAGTTGGGTACATTGTGGTCATAAAGGGATGGACATGGTCAGCAACAATACTCAGGTAGGCTGTGGCGTTGCAACGATGCTCAATTGGTACCAAGGGGCCCAAAGAGTGCCAAGAAAATATTCCCCACACCATGACACCACCACCACCAGCCTGAACCGTTGATACAAGGCAGGATGGATCCATGCTTTCATGTTGTAGACGCCAAATTCTGACCCTACCATCCGAACGTCTGCAGCAGAAATCTGAGACTCATCAGACCAGGCAACGTTTTTCCAATCTTCTATTGTCCAATTTCGATGAGCTTGTGCAAATTATAGCCTCAGTTTCCTGTTCTTAGCTGAAAGGAGTGGCACCCGGTGTGGTCTTCTGCTGCTGTAGCCCATCTGCCTCAAAGTTCGACCGTACTGTGTGTTCAGAGATGCTCTTCTGCCCACCTTGGTTGTAACGGGTGGTTATTTGAGTCACTGTTGCCCTTCTATCAGCTCGAACCAGTCTGGCCATTCTCCTCTGACCTCTGGCATCAACAAGGCATTTCCGCCCACAGAACTGCCGCTCACTGGATGTTTTTTCTTTTTCGGACCATTCTCTGTAAACCCTAGAGATGGTTGTGTGTGAAAATCCCAGTAGATTAGCAGTTTCTGAAATACTCAGACCAGCCCTTCTGGCACCAACAATCATGCCACGTTCAAAGTCACTTAAATCACCTTTCTTCCCCATACTGATGCTCGGTTTGAACTGCAGGAGATTGTCTTGACCATGTCTACATGCCTAAATGCACTGAGTTGCCGCCATGTGATTGGCTGCTTAGAAATTAAGTGTTAACGAGCAGTTGGACAGGTGTACCTAATAAAGTGGCCGGTGAGTGTATATATATATATATATATATATATATATACACTCACCGGCCACTTTATTAGGTACCCCATGCTAGTAACGGGTTGGACCCCCTTTTGCCTTCAGAACTGCCTCAATTCTTCGTGGCATAGATTCAACAAGGTGCTGGAAGCATTCCTCAGGGAGTTTGGTCCATATTGACATGATGGCATCACACAGTTGCCACAGATTTGTTGGCTGCACATCCATAATGCGATCTCCCGTTCCACCACATCCCAAAGATGCTCTATTGGATTGAGATCTGGTGACTGTGGAGGCCATTTGAGTACAGCGAACTCATTGTCATGTTCAAGAAACCAGTCTGAGATGATTTCAGCTTTATGACATGACGCATTATCCTGCTGAAAGTAGCCATCAGAAGTTGGGTACATTGTGGTCATAAAGGGATGGACATGGTCAGCAACAATACTCAGGTAGGCTGTGGTGTTGCAACGATGCTCAATTGGTACCAAGGGGCCCAAAGAGTGCCAAGAAAATATTCCCCACACCATGACACCACCACCACCAGCCTGAACCGTTGATACAAGGCAGGATGGATCCATGCTTTCATGTTGTAGACGCCAAATTC
The DNA here is from genome assembly GCA_030378365.1 of Hybognathus amarus. NCBI lineage: Eukaryota > Metazoa > Chordata > Actinopteri > Cypriniformes > Leuciscidae > Hybognathus > Hybognathus amarus. The sequence continues at coordinate 6,812 of JAQIUQ010005736.1, read as the reverse complement.
TGACCCTACCATCTGAATGTCGCAGCAGAAATCGAGACTCATCAGACCAGGCAACGTTTTTCCAATCTTCTATTGTCCAATTTTGATGAGCTTGTGCAAATTGTAGCCTCAGTTTCCTGTTCTTAGCTGAAAGGAGTGGCACCCGGTGTGGTCTTCTGCTGCTGTAGCCCATCTGCCTCAAAGTTCGACGTACTGTGCCTTCAGAGATGCTCTTCTGCCCACCTTGGTTGTAACGGGTGGTTATTTGAGTCACTGTTGCCCTTCTATCAGCTCGAACCAGTCTGGCTATTCTCCTCTGACCTCTGGCATCAACAAGGCATTTCCGCCCACAGAACTGCCGCTCACTGGATGTTTTTTCTTTTTCGGACCATTCTCTGTAAACCCTAGAGATGGTTGTGCGTGAAAATCCCAGTAGATTTAGCAGTTTCTGAAATACTCAGACCAGCCCTTCTGGCACCAACAATCATGCCACGTTCCAAGTCACTCAAATCACCTTTCTTCCCCATACTGATGCTTGGTTTGAACTGCAGGAGATTGTCTTGACCATGTCTACATGCCTAAATGCACTGCAGTTTGCCGCCATGTGATTGGCTGCTTAGAAATTAAGTGTTAACGAGCATTGGACAGGTGTACCTAATAAAGTGGCCGGTGAGTGTATACAGTATATATATATATATATATATATATATATATATATATATATATATCATGCTAATACTATGGTATTCTTTGAAGTATATGGGTGTCCCTACCATTCAAAGGTTTAATCACCACACTTTAAGTTTATCAAAAGTGACTTGTAATGAAAAGACTTATAATGTTACAGAATATTTAAAGATTTAAAAAGACTTATAATGTTACAGAATATTTCTATTTCAAATACATTCTGTACTTTTAAACTTTGCATTCATCAAAGAATACTAACAAAATGTATCAGGGTTTCCTATAAAAAAAAAATATTATGAAGTTGGTCATATTAGATTGATTTTTGAAAGATCATGTGACACTAAAGACTGAAAATGCTGCTGAAAATTCAACTTTGATCACAGGAATAAATGACATTTTAACAAATATTTCAATAGAAAACTATTATTAAATTGTAATAATATGTTACAATATTACTTTTATTACTGTATGTTCGATTCATAACATACAGTAATAAGACATAAAAAACATGAAGACATAAAAAAACATGAAATACATAACAAGGTACATTTTCACTTTGTATTATGTTATACACAGTTTTGGGGAAGCTACTCCTGAAACTGTAGTTCGACAAGCTACAAGCTACTCGTAATTTAAAGTAGTTTAATTACAGTCAAGCTACCCGTTTAGAAAAGTAGTTAGCTACACTACAAGTTACAATCAAAAAGTAGCTAGCTACATTGAAACTACTTTTGCTTTTTGAACAATGTATATTATAAATAACTGAATAAGTGACTGAGGAATGTTTTAAGTAAAATATTTAGTGTTTAAAACAAGGCAATGCAATTATGATTTCAAAGAGTATTGTTTTATTACACACAACACTAAAATATCTCTGACTGTTTGTCAAAAGTGCAACAAATAGCCTACAACATTGCAAGAACGAAATATATATCCAACGTAAACTGAATGTAGAGCATTTTCTCAAAAATACTGATTGAACTTGGACAAATAAAGTCATGGGTAATTAACGTCAGTTGTTTCTCCATCCTCTAAATCTGCCGTCACGTCTTGCTATATAATCATAATATGGGTGTTGTCAACACACTTCTGTACGCCAGTGAACCGTTAGCCGCAAGATGCGTGATTAAACAACAGGTGGCGGTAATGGCAAAAAATTAGTTTGTAATCTAACAAAAAGAAGAATATCCTTGCATCCGCTGATTCGCGCAGGCTCAGACAATGTAGCAATGTAGCTTTTGCTTGCGCTACACCGCTACTTGCTGGAAAAAGTAGTTAGCTACTGGAAAAGCTACACTGTTTAAAAAGCAACTAAGCTACTACCAAGCTACTGAAAAATGTAGTTAAGTTAGTAGCTACCCTACTTGTAGTTAACTACTCCCCAACAATGGTTATACATCACAGTGTAACCACTACAGTCACTGTTCCAGGTTACTGCCACAGTACATTAATGTAATGCTGTAATGTCACCAGTCATAATATTTTAGCTAAATCAATTTGAGATGCTTCTGTTAATAAAGGCCCATGAAACGGGGAACGTAAACACTCTCCCACTGTGACCTACTGTTTCAGCCATATGTTTCTCTTGCTGCTTTGTGTAAATATGATGAGACTGTTCTCTAAGTTTCAGCAGCTGTGTTTCTGGAGCCAGGGTTTCAGTCAGCTTGCCTTGTGTTTGCATAGCTGTTCGTTTGCCTCCTCGAAGCCCTGAAATGCTGTATTGTGGCGCTTTAGCCATAGAGAATGAACACAATACGATTAGGCAATATGGAATTAATTATTAAACCAACTGAGTAAAATATGTGTTCATTTCTACCACATTCCCATGGTTCTCCTGACTCGGACTGGTCAATCAGCATCTGCATCTGCAAATTCATATATAGTTATGCATCATGTGTGATAATGCCTGACTAATGTTTTATCTCCTTATCCAAAAAAAATTTTGTTTTTTTGGATAAAAAATACAGAAACGGTGAATACGTTTTGAAGAAAGACGTGTGTCCGGTTTATTCTGTGAAGGAGATTCTTAAATGAAATCAGGGGAGACTGTTAAACTTCACACCTGCTGTATGTCCTGAAAGACCCCCAAGTTCTGTCTCTGTCCTCCTCTCACACCCACACACACACTCACACACTTGAGGCAAACACTGCATGGCAGAAGAATGAATCAGGCCTACAAAGTGGATGTGTTACTCTCGGACATTAAACAGATATTGTTTGTGCTTTTCTCTGTTCTTCGGGCCTGTTTCTGGTGGCCGTCTCTGGATCCTGTAACTTCACCATAGAATGGAGGTAAGAATACATTTGCAGCATATTAAGTGGTACTTCAGCATACAATATATACTCTTAAAAATAAAGGTTGTTTATTGGCCACTATGGTTTCATGGAGAACCTTTAACATCCATTGGGCAAAATGTTCTTTATAGTGGGAAAAAAGGTTCAACAAAACAATTTTCTTGTTGGTTCTTTTCAGAATTATTCATTGAAAGTTTTTTTGGGGGGAAATGCAGGATGGTTCTTTTTTTTGGCAGTGAAAAATATTTTATTTTTAAGAGTATATGAATCCTACCTCGGTGAATCTTACAAAATCTGTTCAGAACATGTGTAGGTCACATTTCAAGAAATTATAGGTCACAAATTATTTTTAAGATGTCCATGTTACAGCGTAATTATACATTTAAATGAGTATTAATAATGAGCTACATGCACTTACTATAGGAATAGGATTTGGTTAAGAAAACAAATAATATATATATATATATATATATATATATATATATATATATATATATATATATATATATATATATATATATATATATATATATATATATATATATATATATATATATATATATATATATATATATATATAGTATATATACACATACACACATATATATACATACATACATACACTACCGGTCAAAAGTTTTTTTTAAAATAAGTTTCTTCTGTTCACCAAGGCTGCAATTTTTTGATACAAAATACACAAAAAACACAGTAATATTGTGAAATATTATGACAATTTAAAATGACTTTTTTATGTTAATATTAGTGCTGGGCAACGATAAAAAAATTTAATTGCGATTAATCGCATGAATTTCTTGCGATTAATCGCATTGTTACGCAGAAAATTGAATAATGAATTCTAAAGTAATGTATTGCACACTTTTGATTTAAATGTACTGCTATATACATAAAAGTGCAATAACATGTGGTTTTGCAAAAACTTTAAACAAATAAGGTGCTTTATACCAGCAGAATTCTCTTTTACACAGTAGCAATAAAATATTTATTGTAAATCTCAACTTAAACATTAATGTAATCAAATCAAATATTAAAACAAAGCTATTTGGCACAGGGGATTACCTTTTATCTAGTTAAAACGAACCCAGTTTTCTTTTATTTTTTTCTCAATAGGTATCTTTTATCAGGGAGCAGCAGAAACAGTCAATGTAGTCAGAGGTCATGACCACTACACGATATAAGTCGACCAACGTTACTTCTCTGATAGTAGTTTAGGTTTGGTCATGCCATGGTTTCCTACGTACTCTAAGATTAGGCAACATTAAAATAGACGGTAAAGCCCAATATAATTCTGCATCGAACTTAGGCTGTGTGTAGCGCGCGTACACTGACGTGCACCTCTCCAAAAATGTAACAACGCATCAATATGCGTACCTCAAGCGCTGTGATTGCTAGAATCGCTCCCCGGGTTTTACATGCTCCCATAATGCGTGACAACAACGCAGAAGTACTAATAAAAACCAAAGAGGCTCCTGCGAAGGTCTGACTCAGAGTCTGAAATCAGCATTTAGAGTGAAGTGAAGTGGTCGAGCACAAGGTGCAGCGACAAGTGGATGCGTTCCTGTGAAACTGTTGCGGTCAAGCTCGCCTCACGCACGCGCTGCCGCGCCGTTGCCGACGTTGCAATTGTCTCATAACTTTTGTAACGACGCGCAGCCAGCACAAATCATTGGAAGAGAGACTGATCCTCGGTTCGCTGTTTGTGAGTTTCCAGAATCTAAATAGTTATCAGGACATCTACAGAAGGGAATTCACATGGCAGAGCACCCCGCTGAAATTAAACGCAGGCCTATCAGGTAAAGTTATGTATAATTTTAATTTAAGTTAAAAGGCTACAGCTGCGTAGCGCACAGAAGCCGTTGGTTAGGCTACTATCGCGCTGTCATTCACTCGTCTCGCGGAGCGCTGTCTCCCTCTCTATTCACCTGAGAGAACCTGGCAAATCCTCTCTCCACTGCTTGTTTGGGTGGGTTATTTGCTGGCTGACCAACATCCCACCCCTCCTGTGATCCAGGGTTTGACTGTAGGCCTGTTATTCAGAGCCAGTAAGCAACGGACTTAAAAAAATATATATATAAAAACTGCGTTAACGTGCATTAAAAAAATTATCGGCATTAATTAATGAAATGCGTGTCAACGGGATAATAACGCGTAACTTGCCCAGCCCTAGTTAATATATATATTAAAATGTAATTTATTCCTCTGAAAAAAGCTGAATTTTCAGCATCATTACTCCAGTCTTCAGTGTCACATGATCAGGTTTATTTGATATAAATAAGCAAAATTGTTTCCCCACAATACGAAGCAACTGTTTTTAACTTTGATAATAATGACCAGAAATGTTTCTTGATCATTAAATCATCATATCAGAATGATTTGTGAAGGATCATGTGACACTGAAGACTGGAGTAATGATGCTGAAAATTCAGCTTTGATCATAGGAATAAATCAGTTTAACATATACTCTTGTATAAAACAGTTTAATTTAAATTGTAATAATATTTCATAATATTACTGTTAATATCACAATATTACCTTAATGGTCTAATCATTTAAATATTGTGTAAAACATCTTAAAGGAGTAGTTCACTTGCTGATAGTTTACTCACCCCCATGTCATCAAAGATGTCCATGTCTTTCTTTCTTCAGTCGAAAAGAAATTAAGGTTTTTGATGAAAACAATCCAGGATTTTCTCCATAAAATGGACTTCAATGGAAACCAAACGGTTCAAGGTCCAAATGAGAGTTTCAGTGCTGCTTCAAAGGGCTTTAAATGACACCAGACGATGAATAAGGGTCTTATCTAGCGAAACGATCAGTCATTTAAAAAATACATGTAAAAGTTTTATAACCACAAATGCTCGCCTTGCTCTGTTCTGAGATGAGCGTTCGTGACTCTCCTGTTCAAACTCGTTCATCAAAATGAACAAATATTTTGCGAGTCATGACTCGAAGGGTCCTAGATAAGACCCTTAAGGCCTCATTATGCTTCTGCGTCAACTCTACGGCGTAGCTGCGTCTTCACTGCTACGGCGTCGTGGCCGTTTTATGCTTCTGCGTGAGGTTGTGGTGCTTCGCGGTGCATTTCACCGCCAGAACGCTAGGGGGTGTGTGGTTCGCGAATGGTCCCGTGCGCCGCGAGCGAAAAAGAGAGAATGTTGTTGCAGCTGTCAGCTGGAGCTAATCGACGTTGAATAACAAGACGACACAAACTTTATCCCCACAGAATCAACACGGATGTCCAGGGTCCGTTCCACCAATAGACAGTAAAAGCAAGGTTTCACCCGAGCTGCCATAACGATAGCTTTTCTGAATGACTTTAAGTCTTTTTTTCAGTATCCAACTGTGCTATGGCAGGATAAATGTGTCCCGTGGCAGACTTGGTTAGTATATTATCAATGATGTAAGTTAACCGTGAACATTGTATTGAAAATAAACAACAAACTGTGAACAAAGGTTGATTTATTGATTGATTGAAGTTTATTGTGAGCAAAAAAGAAAGAAAGGATAACAGTTATAGACATATATTATCAATGAAATAAAAACCAACAGTTTATTTAGGTTTAATTCTTTATTTACTTTCTTTTAAGAGTATTATAATTATCAGTACGAGGGTGCAAATGTTAAAAAGGAAACTGGAAAAGCTACACTCCTGAATTGATGTATAATCTGACCAATCAAAGCCCTTGCTGTCTGCGTCGCCTCGACGCGCAGTTACAAATTTTGGAGGTGCACGTCGAGCTACGGCGGAGGGTCGGAGAGGGGTTCAGCGTCGACGGATAGGGGTCTGCGGGGTACGCCGTCGATTCGACGCAGAAGCATAAAACAGGCTTTAT
>JAQIUQ010005731.1:0-15000 GCA_030378365.1 Hybognathus amarus | reverse complement strand
GATAGTGTCATAGATAGATGAGTTCATTAGTTTTAATGAGTCTCAATGGCTCATATAGTGTATAGAATGGCAGTTGGAGTCTAGGGCTTCAAGGTATTTAGATTTGAATTTTTGACAGTTGGGGAGTCTGGCAGTCTGAACATTCCGCAATGTTAAGTCAATGGGATATTTGAATCGTTTTTTTCGAGGTTTGATCGTCATTTTTAGGAAAACCGTAAGTCCGATCAGTCTGAAAAGATATAGCAACTCGAGTCAGAACAGCTTGAGTGTCCGTGCCGAGTTTGGAGTATGTGGAGTTAAAGCTCTAGGAGGAGATAGAGTCAGAAATTTTTTGAGTAAGAAGAATAATAATAATAATAATAATAATAATAAGTTTAAATAGCATTTCAGTAAGTTGGCTTTCACAAGCCAACTTAATAATAATAATAATAAGTTTAAATAGCATTTCAGTAAGTTGGCTTTCACAAGCCAACTTAATAATAATAAGTTTAAATAGGATTTCAATATGTTGGCTTTCACAAGCCAACTTAATAATAATAAGTTTAAATAGGATTTCAATATGTTGGCTCTCACAAGCCAACTTAATAACTAGAAAAAGTTCGTCGAGACAAACTTTAAGTTGGCTTGTGAAAGTTTGGATCAGAAAGTTTAAAGAAGTTTAAAGTAAGTTTAAAGTAAAGTTTGAAATTTAAAGTAGTTTAAAGTTTAAATTAGTCTAAAGTTTTAATTAGTTTTAATTTTAAAGTAGTTTGAAGTTTAACGTAGTTTGAATTTTAAAGTAATTTGAATTTTAAATTAGTCTAAAGTTTATATTAGTTTGAAATTTAAAGTAGTTTGAAGTTTAGATGAGTTTAAAGTTTAAATTAGTTTAAAGTTTAAATTAGTCTTAAGTTTAAATTAGTTTAAAGTTTAAATTAAAGTTTAAAGGTTGCTATTGCAATCCTAGTGTTGCTAGGGTGTTCTAATGTATTTTGGCTGGTTTCTAGGGTGTTCTAATTTCGTAATAACTCGTAAAAATAATAAGATTAGCTATATTGTAAGAACAGCTAATGTGGGGATGGCCGCACGTTGTCACAGTAACCAGGTGAAGGAAATGAGGAAATTAAATTGCTACATTTTGAGACACAGTTGCTCTGTTTCCACTAGATGGACAAAACTGCATATTCAACAAGGGTTAACAAATATATTCTACACAATCAAAATTAATCTATTAAAAATGTCACTATAGAAGTGAAATGTGAAATAAAAAAGTGTTGCGTCATTACAGTTAAATATGCTCACGTGGCACGCAAGATTACTTTACATCTGCATCGATGAGCATTCCCACCAATCACACAAGTCCCTGTTGAGCTCATAAAGCAATATCCATGAATTCGCGGGAATTCATGCTCGCCTCAGTCAGTCAGACAAACGGATGCGAATTCTGTCGTGGGAAATTTCAGATACGATGTAAGTAAGATATCGATTTATAATCCTTTTGTTTTTCATGCTACTAAAATAACAATGTCTTGATTGTCTTATACATAAAAAGCAATTAACTTCATAAACGGTTCTTGAAGAATGACCCGGCCCACACATTTTTACTGAGTACACGTTTACTGTATTCTTGTAATGACATTAATCATTATATCATGAACAATGATCGACAATAATGATGTTTTTCACTTACAAGGTAAATAGTGGTTTTGATAACAGCTTCAACCTTTTGCATGCTGTTTGCTATATCATCTTTTGTGTAGAATCCTTACATTTAATCAGTGAATTAAAACAAATATAGCCTATTCTGACAGGATTTAGTCTCAGAGAAGGGGTTCTGACAGAAAAATGTATTTTCTGAAGTAATTTCCCTACTTATTTCAAATAAAATTCATTATTTTTATGAATTTACGAAATAAATAATAAATTAAATTACAGTAAAAAGACGCAATAGATACAATCAGTGAAAAAAAATAATCTTTGTAATGCTGAGGTAGCCTAAAACAGACGCAGCATCTGAAAATAGTACTGTTTAATGCAGTACTACAGGGAATTAGTAATGGCTTAACTAGTAAAGGACATTATCAATGCTTCGTTTTAAACATAAAACGTTAAATAGGCCAATAAATTTACTTTTAAATAAAATATAAACTAAAATTTAAAGGTTAAATTAAATCCGCCACTAGGTGGCAGCAATTCACTTTTATTGAGTGAGTCATTGAGTTTAAACCAATATTAACCAGAAACACAAATGCATGAAAAATGTAAAAGTTTGTTGATACATTTCAATTAATGTGTTTTGCATTATATTGCAATTTGAAATTAAAAATCCCACTAGCAGGTCACTTTAATTGGGTGGGTCTTTGAGATTCAACAGATTCATTCAGACAGCATGGCTATTTATCAATGCAAAGCAGCTATGAACTACAGCTAAAATAGTTTAAAGTTTGATAGAAAGACTTTTAATTTTTTCTAATGCGTAAAAAGCAATTAAATGATTCCTAAATGGTTCTTTCTATTTCAATAAATCTACTTTATTCATTATTACAATATCAAGAACAATAATCGGAAATAATGTGTTTTTCTTTTTTTCAGTTAAAAAAATTGCTATCATAACAGATTCAACCTTTCTGAGAATGCTGTGCTAGATGTATGCATCATGTTTTGTGTAAAATTCTTACAATTTAATCAGAAATTTAAATTAGAGTAACAAGACGAAATAGAGCTGATGAATTCAGGATTAAAATTAATTTTTGCAATGCTCTTGGAGTGGCTTTTTAAGTCTTATGACTTAAGTAATAGCCTGAAAAATTGCATTCATTATTTTATTGAAACACTTCACTATTATTATGTAAATGTATTAGGCTATATTATCAAAAAATATTTAGCATTGTCAGGCTTTTTATTTGTGCTTATTTATTAATTATTACTTATAACATTTAGAAATAGAAAACAGAACCTAATCAAAATAAAAGTCAATCATTCAAAATAAAAGTCTGAAATTCGAAGAAATTTGAAAAAAAAACAGTCTTTAATAATATGTAAGGTACTTATAACATTTAGAAATAGAAAACAGAACCTAATCAAAATCAAAATAAAAGTCAATCATTCAAAATAAAAGTCAGAAATTTGAAAAAACAGTCTTTAATAATATGTAAAGTACTTATAACATTTAGAAATAGAGAACAGAACCTAATCAAACAAAATAAAAGTCAATCACGACACGAACACATTTTAACCCTCTGTGTTTTCAGCATCCAGGGATTCTGCGGCCTCGATAAAGTCCAGGGATTCTGCATCCTCGGCTGTATCCACGGATTCTGCGGCTTCAGCGGCCTCGATAAAGTCCAGGGATTCAGCATCCTCGGCTGTATCCAGGGATTTTGTCGCCTCAATTGGATCCACTGCCTCAAGTTTCAGCACACGATGACGAATGTGCTGGACCTTTAATGTAATTGGTAGCTGCTGTACCAAGTCATTTATATTGCCCTGGTAAAAATGACTTGGTACAGCATAGTCTTCTAGTTCACTGTCCAAAAGGATGATCATGTTATCCTCTTCAGACACTCCAATTACTGTCAGCACAGCTTCAAGGATCTGCCGCTCTACGATCTGGTAAAAAAAAAAAAAAATAAAAAATCCACACTTAGGGTTAAAGGAGTAGTTCATTTAAAAAAAAAACTTTTGCTGATAATTTACTTGACATCCAAGATGTCCATGTCTTTCTTTCTTCAGTCGAAAAGAAATTGAGGTTTTTGATGAAAACATTCCAGCATTTTTCTCTCTGAGAGTGTATAATGCACGTCAGTGGTAGCCTGGCTAACGCCAGACCACATATCATTGAGAATGAAACGTGGTCTGGAAACCACATGTAAATTTTCTCGTATTTGAGGCGTAGTTTACAAATGCCCAGAGCCGTATTGTAAAAAAAATCTGTAGAAATTACAGTAAATTACAGTAAAACTGGCAGCTGCTTGCCAGTAACTTACTGTAGATTTGAATTGATGTTATTTACTGGCAACAATTTGTTCAAAGTTAAATGAACATTAAACATTAACAAGTCTTTATCTTTACAGAATAAAACTAAAATAACAGCATCATGCAAAGCATTCTGGGAACCAAAATCTGAAGGAAAAAAACTGAAAAAGATTGATGAAGATTTCTGGTTTCCAGAATGCTTTGCATTAGATTATTTTATAGTTTTTATTATGTAAAGACAAAGACTTGTTAATGTTAAATGTTCATTTAACTTTGAACAAACTGTTGCCAGTAAATATACATTAATTTAAATCTACAGTAAGTTACTGGCAAACTGCTACATAACTACAGCAATTTTTTTACAGTATTGGGTGCTGCGAATGTCTATCAAATTTGCCTGTACATCTATCAAATGCGCCTGTGCTCCCTCCCTATTCTGTGATTGGTTCCCTATTTCAGAGGAAAATTTGGTTCATGGTATCCAGACTGCCTAGCAGCGCGAATAAAATTGTGCTGCGGCAAGGCAGAATGGGGAAACCCAGGCTACGTCAGTGGTAACCAAATGGTTCAAGGTCCAAAAAGACACTTTCATTACAAACTGCAAACTGTTCAAAGGGCTTTAAATGATTCCAGACGATGAATAATAATTCAAATAAATAACAAAGTTTAAGTTTAATAAGCTCAAATGCTCGCCTTGCTCTGTTCTGTGACGTACGTTTGTGACTGTCCTGTTCGAACTCCTTCATTAAAATGAACAAATCTTTTTCAGAGTCCATTTGTTCATTTGATTCATTCATTTTGATGAACGAGTTCGAAGAGGAGAGTCACAAATGTGCGTCACAGAACAGAGCAAGGCGAGAGTTTGTGCTTATAAAACTTAAACTTTGTTATTTATTTATTAAATGAGCGATCGTTTCCGTTGATAAGACCCTTATTCATCGTCTGGAATCGTTTAAAGCCCTTTGAACAGTTTGTAGTTTGCACTGAAACTGTCTTTTGGACCTTGAGCCGTTTGGTCCCCATTGAAGTCCATTATATGGAGAAAATCCTGGAATGTTTTCATCAAAAAGCTTAATTTCTTTTCGACTGAAGAAAGAATGACATGGATATCTTGGATGACATGGGGGTGAGTAAATTTTAAGCAAGAGTTTTTTCAAAAGTGAACTACTCCTTTAAGGTTAATGTTTCAGTTAGATTATTATAAACCGTAAAAATGTATAGATTACGATTCACAAGATCTCAATGCTTGCAGTTAAATTATTTTTATTTTTTTATTAATGACTGTGGTACTTTCCTGTTATCCGGACCCCACCATATAAAATTTCAAATAAGCGCCAAAATCACTGTTTCCAACTCCCGCCAGTATTTTTTCCTGTTATCCGGTTTAGGGTTAGGGTTAGGGTGGGTTAGGCTACAAGACCCGTCAGTATTTTTTCCTGTTATCCGGGTTAGGGCTAGGGGTACAAGACGCAGGAGCTGGAGGCGGCCGGGTTCGAGCATTTCAAGGTGAACCATCGCTACAACTTCGTGGATCCGGATACTTTCACGCACACCCAAACCGTGGAGAGAATGTAGGGATCGGCCAAGTGGAGGAACAAGAAACACCGGGGCACTGATAGGCACTTCATGTGTAGTATGTGAATTCATGTGGAGGAGCTCAATTGGAGAAGAGGAACCCTTCGATGCTATCCTGGAAGAAGTGAAGATCCATTGGCCACCACAAGTATTGTCATGATCTTATTGCTTTGTTGATTGCTTATTGGATGAATGGGGAATAAACTATTTCAAAAAAATTAAATTTTACTGTTTTTTTTTGAGGTGGGGTCCAGATAACAGGAAAGTACCATGACTGTTTTCTTGTCTTTGATAACCTTTGGAATTCATATTTGTTTACCTTGACAGTCGTATAATTTGAGGAGTCAAATTTGCCTCCTCCATTGGGCCGAATGTTTGCCCTTAGGTGGCTGACCTCCACCTTATCCCCGACATACAATTCCACCAATGCCTCATCTCTCCATAAAGTGACCTCCAGAAGCTTTGTTGCAGACCTCAAAGTAAGGTCCAGGAGGGGATACTGGCCCCGAGTCATCCTGGCCACTTGCACCTGCAAAATAACAGCCCAATGTCACAGATGAGTCTTTCCCTGTCCTGGTCCAGGTATCCCCAACACTGAATATTTTCTATGTAGCCTATTCCCAATCAAGGTTAATTAACCTAAATGTGTATCTCAAATAAGAGTGTAAGGGGACTCCAGGACTGTGATTGACAAACACAATTATAACCGTTTACATTTACCTAGGTTATGTAAACCAGGATAATGTACTAGATATTCAATTGTGCTTTTAAATTCACTCACTTTTTCAATTTCTCCCCGCAGACTCAGGTACCCAGGGCTTGTGAAGACATCCTTTTCTTCACCGGTTACAAATGGGGAAGGAGGACAGAGGACCTCTTTGGCAGCTCTCTCCGCCTCCTCGGTTATGGATATTGGAGAGGTTTTAAATTTCCTTGTTGAACTGTTTAAAAAAATGCACTGCCGGCCATACTTTGTGGAGAGGGTGAAATTTTTTATGATGTACGACCCACCCTCTTCAAAATCTGGGTCACTTCCATTCCTAACTGAGGTGTAGCATGTCTGACCATCAGATAGGGCTGACTGTGTGGTGACTTTATATAATCCAACGTCAATTGTGTTGTCGTTGGAGACAAAATTTAAAGCCCTTTGGCTTTTTCTTGTAGCAACACACTTAACTTTCAGTGGTGCTTGCAGACTGTAGGGGGTTGACATCCTAAGGATAATACAAAAAAAAGGTATGGTTACTTTCAAAATGTTTTCAATGACTTTCTAAAATATGAAAATATCATGACATGACCTGTATACATATACTTATAACATATAGAAATGATTTTAAACATATTGATATATTTTTCTTTCTTATCTGTACTTTATTGCATAATATTTTTTTCATTTTCTTTATATTATGTAATTTAATCTTTTTTTCCCGTTTAATTTGTGTAATTATCTTTTTTTACTTCATATTTCACAGGAATTTATTTATTCATTAATGTTGTTTTATTTATAGTTTAAGTTTAGATTTATTTATTGAAAGTCAATGATAACATTTCTAATGCAGTAAAGTTTTACCTCAGAAAATGAACTCAACCTTATAGTCCAGTCATTTTATGAAAAAAGGTTTAACAAATTGCAACAGAAGCAAACTCAACTGATTTAGTTTCTTCAATATGTCCTGAGTAAGGGAAAAAAGAACAAAATTCTACAAGACGTTTTCACCTTATATGTTCAGATCTGTTTGGGTATTTATGCAAATTAGCACATAATTAGATTATGCACCATTTGCCCATGTTAACAAACTATTGCAAAAAACTTGTAATACATTTTTTGTTTGTCTTGATGTAAGTAATCAACTCAGTGATTTTTTTTTTCTCAGTGATATGTTTGAGTCTTTTTCTAAACTTTCCCCCAATGGGATTCTTCAGGGCTTTTTTTCCTTAATCAGGACATATTGAGGATACAAAATCAGTTGAGTTTGCTTCTGTTGCAATTTGTTCAAGGTTGACCCCATTTTGGCTTAAAATACTGGACTATTAGGGGCCTATAGCCTATAGACCGCCCTTTTTCCAATCATTAATTAAATTCAAGAATTAATTTCACAAGAAATGTGATTGAACTTCCAATTAATACATTCATTGCATAAATTCATTTCTTGTGAAGTAAAAAAATACCTCAGAAAATTATAATTCCTGCCCAAAAGTGGAAAAAGAGCAGCCTCTGACAGGATTCATTTTTTAAACTTCATACTCTGACAGGATTTATCTCTTTTTTTAGTTAATTTTTCACAGGAATCTATTTATTTATTCATGTAGTTGATTTATATATTAAAATTAATTGATAACATTTCTAATGAAGTAAAGTTTTACCTCAGAAAATGAAATTTCCTGTCAGCTAATGGAAAGGGCAACTTTCTGACTTTTTTATTATTTGTATTTATTTGTAAATTAACATTTCTACATAGACAGTGTTTCAAATACATCAATACATGTTATATCTTCCGTCTCACCTTTAAATTCGGCAGGGGAACAATAGCGCCTTCGCTGGTAAACGGTGGAGTAAGCGGTGGAGAACTGCTGCGGACTGAAGACTCGGCTCGCCTGTGCACTTCTTTCAAGCGGGACTCCTGCAGGGACACCCTCTGTGTGCGCGCGCGCGTGTGCGGCCCGTTTTGATACATATTTTAATTTGTTGTTATTTTTATTTATTGTAATAAATATTGTTAAATTGTAATTAATTGTATGTATTGTAATGGATATTTTTAACTTGAAATTAATTCGATTTTAAAAAAGGCTTAGTTTGTACAGCTTTTGATTAATAGTTTTTATTAGTTTTATTGCAATTAATATTTTTAACTTGATTAATTCTTATTTATTAAAATGAATATTTTTAACTTGTAAAGAATTTTATTTAAAATAAATCCCTATTAAATCTATCATGCCAGCAGTTGTTTTTATTAAATTGATTAGGGTTTAAAAACGATCTACACGGATTTCCTATATATCATAATGATGATTCAGATGGGAAAACAATGTTTATTCAATGTTGGCTTGCTGTCTGGGATGACTCTTTTTGAAGACTCCTAACTTGTCTAACGTTAGTTGTTGCCTTGTACTACGGACGAGCATTTGTTACTGTGGTTATGCGCAGCTTTTAACGGATTCTGGGTGACGCGGGCACGTTTTGATAAATATTTTTAACTGTTATTTTTATTTATTGTAATAAGTATTTTTTTATTGTAATGAATTTTAAATGTATTTTGACTAATTAAACTTTTATTATTAGGGTATTAGGTTTTAGTATTAAAACTAATAGCAGCTGGCCAATTAGACTTTTCGATGCTGCATAACTAATGAGCAGTCATTCATTCTGGATTTTTCCTGGATTGCTGTTTTTCGTTCGGGTGAGTAAGAAAATCTGTCTGAGGTAATCAAAATGTGTGTGGCTCAACGAGTTGAATGCAGTTAAAGTTATTTGATTATAAATGTTTATATTAGATAAAGGATGAATCATAATTCATTTCCATTAAGCATTACGATAATAATCGTCGATAATGTGTCTCGTGAGGAGATTGTGCTAACGGCCTGTCTTCCGTCTAACTTAATTGGTTCGTTTTGTTAAAAACATTCACTTATATCTTAAGTATTGGTTATTTTGGTATGAAATTGGGCTTTTTGTTCCTGTTTATATGAAATATGGTAAACCCTATGCTAACCCTATATCGGTTGCATTCATTGGTGCGTTCCATTCGACTGTAAGTGCGAAGTGGACTTCACAGGGTATTTCACCATCTTAAGTGAGATTCCAATTCAAAGGGAACGAACATGTTCAGTTCGAAGGACACTGCAAATGGCATAGGGAATAAGGGAACATCTATACATCACTTCACAGGAAGTCAGTGAAGTCCACTTCAACTGATATACCGTGTTCTGGGAGTAGGGAGCAGTGAACACTTGTGTAGGGACCCTGTCTAATGGAACGCACCCATTCATTCCCAAACTAATAGCCTAGGCCTACGTTAATGCTAACGCTACTTTTATTAATAGAAACGCATGTCCATCCATCCATACCGTTGTATTATCTGACCTGACTGTTTCCCCATTTTGTTTGAGTGTTAGATCGTTGTTGCTGTTGTGTAAGTATTTGAATTTGATTGGCATCTTGACAGATTCTCAGCATTTGCTATTAGTTATGGTAAAAACCTAACGTTACCTTCACTAGATCACTGATAAATTGTATAACAGCAGAATGATTGGCAGATTACAGAGATGAAGAACAGCCATAAAGGGAAACGTTTTTCCTTAACACATTCACCTTTATGGCCATCTAACTTTTGATATATGTAATAAATAATACCAATTTGTTCATCAATTTCAAATTTACATATTCATATGAATCAGATTAGTCAGTGAATCATATATGTGATTTCTTATTTTCTCCACTTTTCGTTAATGTGAACACATGTCTGTAAAAATCTTGCCAGTTTATTGCATGATTATTGTAATGTCTCTTTAGATTGTGTAAACAATCTGTATTGACTAAGATATTCAGTGATGCTTTATTCTTCTTCCTTTTTTCACTTTAGAAAACGGTCATTGCCTCTGCTATGTAAGTATTTTTTTTGATTCACGCTTTCCAAATTCTCACACACCTATGTACATTATAAGATGGTGATTTTTTTTTGTGTGTGATTTTTTTTTCATCCTTTTGTTTTTCTCTTAACAGCATAAAATAAACCCAAAGGTTCTTTTAAGAGCCATCTGCCATCTGCCATCACAGGTGCGTACATACGTGTTGCTGTCACTCAAGTTACTTTTGATCCACATGCCCTGCTCATCCACTCAGAAGAGGCAAGCTTCACATTCTGCTGGTTTCGTGCAGTTCCTTTATTATTTTATTTTAATATGGATCAAATTTAATTTTTTTCTTACATTCACTTTTATGGCCATCTAAATTTGTTATATGTAATAAATAATACCAATTTGTTCATAAATTTTAAATTTACATATTCATATAATTCAGATTAGCCAATGATATTTTAAAGACTTTACAGTTTTTCTGTACATGTCCATCCATGCAGGAATGTGCAATATTTTATCATATAAGTGATTTCTTATTTTTCTCCCCTTTTCTTTTATGTGAACACATGTCTGTTAAAATCTTGCCAGGTTATTGCATCCATTGCAGTAAGTAATCTTTTTAGCTGACTGTCAAATTCTCAGTATTTGTATTTTCATTTACAATAGATACGGAATAGCAATCTACATCCATTTCATTTCACAACATGTAATAACCTCTTGTATTGAGCACCTAAGATTTGAATAACATTTTGGGAATCAAGATTACTCATTTCATTTTCCCCTTAGGTTTCTTATCTCCTCCACTGCCTCGTACCCACTGCCATCAGCACCTTCATTTCAAGGTAATTTCGCTAGGATTTGAGTGACAGCTTGACAGATTCTCAGTATTTGCGTTCATCATGGAAAAAAAAAACTTAACAGCAGAATGGATTGCAGACATGAACATCATAGACATAAATTGTAATGTTTATATTACATTCACCTTTATAGCCATCTAGAAACCTTTGTGGTAAATATAACACCAATAAAATTCAGATTAGTCAATAATATTTTGTAAGACTTTACAGTTCTTGTGTACATGTCCATTCATGCTGACCTCTGTAATATTTGACTCGTATGTTAGTGAATCATGTGTCATGTCTTATGTTTCTCCCTTTTCCTTTATGTGTCTGTAAAAATGAGAAATCTTGACAGTTCATTTCAGTAAGTAATCTTTTTAACTGACTGTCTGACACATTCCTAGTATTTTTCATATAAAATAAATATGGAATAGCAATCTATAGCCTCATATTTCACAACATGTAATAATCTCTTTTGTACTTAACATTTTGAATAACATGTTTGGGTATTAGATCAAGATTACTTGTTTCATTTATCTATTAGATTTTGAATCTGCTCCACTGCCTCGTCCCCACTGCCAACTGCCATCAGCACCTTCATTTTAAGGTAATTCATTTATTCACATTAATAAATGTGAATTTTACAACAGCTGACCAAAATGCTTTACAGAAAAACAAGATTAAAAGTAAATTACAATATTAAGGAATAACAAAAAAATAAATAAAAAATAAGAGTAACCATGTTTCAACAAAAACAGACTTGAAAGGAGACGGAGAAAGGACAAACTTGAAAACGGAGAAAGGGCTGTTCTAATCGCTAGAGACCTGGCACTAAAGTCATGGTCCTTTAAACTCTATTCTCAGAAAATAGGAGAGATTTTTTTCAAATTTGCGACACTTTTGAATAAATGCGTTTCAGACTAGCTGAAGACGAGCCATTTGAAACTTGGATATGCAGCTAAATGATGAATTGCTTTAATCTAGCCGAGGCGTAATAAACGCATTAACAGCTGTTCTATTCGCTATCACTAGTTGTTTATTTATTTTCATTTATCTATAGGGTTGAGGCTGCTTTGGCTTGGCTGTCTATGCAAGTAACACACACAACATATTAATCATTAGTCTTATCTTTATATTGATTAATGTACAATTCTACATGTCCTGTAGGGTCCACATAGACATTGCTGTCTTAGTCTTTACTGCATATATAACATTGTGATATTTTACACATTTAGCCATTTGGTAGAATTTAGAGTAAAGGTAAATTTATTTGTTCATGTTTGACGTATAAATATGCTGAGTTAAAACAAGGTTTAGTAGCTTAAATGAACAGCTTGATTTGTGTGAGATGTGTCTCTTTTTCTCTCTCCCTGCAGTAGATTGGACATCTCTATTCCCCATCTATGTAAGAACTGTTTTTAAATTTGATGGCGTAGCATCATAACCCCCGAAAAATGCACATAATTTCATAAAAATATAATTCAGTCATGTGTTGAAAATATGTTGATATTCTGTATTTATTCATTATATTGTCCTACCTCTATACAGTAAGTAACCATTTTAGAAATTATTTTTGTTTTACTATTATTATTATTATGTTTGCCCAAATAACTGTTGAGTGAAGTTTTAATTAAGTGCACTGCAATTTTATATCAATGTTTTCTGTAAAGAACGTGATTAACTTGTTTTTTTTTCCTGTGTGTGTTGTGTGTCTGTGTTGTGTGTGTTGTGTGTGTGTGTTGTGTGTGTCCTTTACTGTCCTGTCCTATCTATGCCTGTACTTTTTTCACTCCAACTTGTATCTCGCTTTAACTTCTACCTCTCGCCCATTCTGTTCTTTATCTTCAAACCCACACTATCTGGCTGCTATCCAAAACGCTGCTGCATTGCTTGCTGCTTCGCATGCTCGCTACACAAATGCTAACTCAAATGCAAAAACCAAAACTATTTAACCGCAATGCAAGCTTGCTTACGCATCTTTAAAAAAGAGAGCCAGAACAACAACACAAGATTTTACCCTCTAAAAGCTGAAAAAAACCCAAAACTCTGAAACCTTGAATATAAAAGCTCTTGACTGAAAAGATTGACTTGACTAAAAAAGCTTGACTGTGAAGAACTTTACTATTGAACCCAGCTGAGAACAGTCAACTGCAGGTTGGGATATCAACTCTAAGTACACAATCATTTTTTTTATCAACTACATATTAATTAAATTACTGTTGTTATATATCAATTGTATTACTGTTGCTTTATCTCTCACACTCTCTCTCTATATATACTCTTGTTATAAATCAATTATTTACATTTTCTGTATATCTGATCACATTATCTTTGTGTTCTTTTTCAAGTAACATTAAATATACTTTTTTTGTATCTATTCCTCAAACATACTTTTTCAACCTAACTACATATTAATTAATTTACTGTTGTTATATATTAACTGTTGTATTACTGTTGCTTTATCTATCTGTAAATATATATATATATATATATATATATATATACTCTTGTTATATATCAATTAATTAACTTTTCTGTATATCTGATTACATTATAAGTAACATTAAATATACAATTCTTTTATCCATTCCTCCATTCTTTTATCCATTCCTGAAACATCAAGATGCCCAAAAAAGGAAAAAGAAGTCAATCTCAGAAACAGCGCAGAAACCTAGAAGCTTCATGTGGCACCAGTAGCGGCACCAGTAGCAGTACCAACTCTGTATCAGGTATGATCGATGCAAACCCTTATGTTCTGTCTGTTGCAGCATCACACTGTCAAAGCAATCCCAGGTACAGTTTTTACTCCAGAGCCCATCAGTGTACTTGCAATGCCTTAATGTTCCTAGCTTTCCATACTGAACGTAATGAGCTACTCGGTTTCGAATTTAGACCGCATTTTAGAAAAAGGTGATGCAGTTTACATTAGTGTCAAACGAACACTGCGGAGCAAAGAACAATTTGTGGCTAATCATTTAAACTTTGATGAGCTGCCAAACACAGTTAAGACCAATTCAGCCTGCTACAACATCCTGAAACATCCTGAGAGAGTTGGTCTTCTAAAAGATACACCTGAGCTAGGCGGGTATGAAAATCTCGAGAATACTCTGCAGTGCCTTAGAGCTGATGTGAGTGACGCGTTGCTGCTGTGTGGATGCACGTGTATCGCCGTATTCAGGAGATCGCTCGGGAGGTTTGGTTATTTTGATCCTCACTCCCAGAACAGCATATGGAATGCCTGAAGAAAATGAAAAAATCGGTACGGCTGTGATGTTGACCTTCTTCCGTTTAGAAGACCTGATCGAGAGGCTCATGCTATTGTTTCAATGGTGTTTCGATTTGACAGACCAGCAACAATTTAATCTGCTGCCTGTATCGTTCTTTAACCGGATAACCGAAAGCAGTGTACGTCCTGAAGTCTCCCTGAAATGCTGTGAGCTTGAACGTGATGTACAGCCATCTGTCTCTTTGGAGAACAAAGCTCTGTCAAACAGTGAACAATGTATGTCTGCTGACGTCTCACAACAGTGTGTACAAGATCCGGTTCAACAACCATCTGAGACTACCGTTAATGGAGCCACGTCAACTAATGATCAAGCCCACTTGACTTGTCAAGATAAAATTAACGTTCTAACTACAGTCACTCCGAATCTGTCACAGGCTCCAAATTACCAACATTCACAATCAACAATCAACCAGACAGAAAAACTGAACAAGACTCGGAAGCGAAAGGCTTACTGCAAAAAATGGCATAAAGAAATGGTTCAGAGACAAGGTGTTTATGACAAAAAACAGGCTGTACGCAAAGTCTATGATTATAAAAGAAGTCGTGAACACAGGCAAAGACACAACCAAGCCATGAAGAACAAGTATTGGAATAGTAAGTTTTACAGGGATGAACACAAACAAACAATGAGAAATAAATATAGAAATATTAATGAATTTAGACAGAGAAGAAAGGCTTATGCAATTAGCAAGTACAGAAATAATGAACAGTACAGAGGGGAAAAAAGAGTAAAATAACCTTAAATTACAGAAAAGATGAACAATTCAGGAA
>JAQIUQ010005730.1:0-82937 GCA_030378365.1 Hybognathus amarus | reverse complement strand
TGGTTGCTAGGGTGTTGCTAGGCAGTTGCTAGGGGGTTCTGGGTGGTTGCTATGGTGTTGCTAGGTGGTTGCTAGGGTGTTCTGGGTGGTTGCTATGGTGTTGCTAGGCGTTGCTATGGTGTTCTGGGTGGTTGGTATGGTGTTGCTAGGCGGTTGCTAGGGGGTTCTGGGTGGTTGCTATGGTGTTGCTAGCTGGTTGCTAGGGTGTTCTGGGTGGTTGCTATGGTGTTGCTAGGTGGTTGCTATGGTGTTCTGGGTGGTTGCTATGGTGTTGCTAGGTGGTTGCTATGGTGTTCTGGGTGGTTGCTATGGTGTTGCTAGGCGGTTGCTAAGGTGTTCTGGGTGGTTGCTATGGTGTTGCTAGGCGGTTGCTAGGGTGTTCCGGTGGTTGCTAAGGTGTTGCTAGGCAGTTGCTAAGGTGTTCTGGGTGGTTGCTATGGTGTTGCTAGGCGGTTGCTAGGGGTTTCTGGGTGGTTGCTATGGTGTTGCTAGGCGGTTGCTAAGGTGTTCTGGGTGGTTGCTATGGTGTTGCTAGGCGGTTGCTAAGGTGTTCTGGGTGGTTGCTATGGTGTTGGTAGGCAGTTGCTAGGGTGTTCCGGTGGTTGCTAAGGTGTTGCTAGGCAGTTGCTAAGGTGTTCTGGGTGGTTGCTATGGTGTTGCTAGGCGGTTGCTAGGGTGTTCTCGGTGGTTGCTAGGGTGTTGCTAGGCGGTTGCTAGGGTGTTCTGGGTGGTTGCTATGGTGTTGCTAGGCGGTTGCTATGGTGTTCTGGGTGGTTGCTATGGTGTTGCTAGGCGGTTGCTAGGGGGTTCTGGGTGGTTGCTATGGTGTTGCTAGGTGGTTGCTAGGGTGTTCTGGGTGGTTGCTATGGTGTTGCTAGGCGGTTGCTAGGGTGTTCTGGGTGGTTGCTATGGTGTTGCTAGGCGGTTGCTAGGGTGTTCTGGGTGGTTGCTATGGTGTTGCTAGGCGGTTGCTAAGGTGTTCTGGGTGGTTGCTATGGTGTTGCTAGGCGGTTGCTAGGGTGTTCTGGGTGGTTGCTAGGGTGTTGCTAGGCGGTTGCTAGGGTGTTCTGGGTGGTTGCTATGGTGTTGCTAGGCGGTTGCTATGGTGTTCTGGGTGGTTGCTATGGTGTTGCTAGGCGGTTGCTAGGGGGTTCTGGGTGGTTGCTATGGTGTTGCTAGGTGGTTGCTAGGGTGTTCTGGGTGGTTGCTATGGTGTTGCTAGGCAGTTGCTAGGGTGATCTGGTTGATAGATAGATAGATAGATAGATAGATAGATAGATAGATAGATAGATAGATAGATAGATAGATAGATAGATAGATAGATAGATAGATAGATAGATAGATAGATAGATAGATAGATAGATAGATAGATAGATAGATAGATAGATAGATAGATAGATAGATAGATAGATAGATAGATAGATAGATAGATAGATAGAGTTAGATAGATAGATAGATAGATAGATAGATAGATAGATAGATAGATAGATAGATAGATAGATAGATAGATAGATAGATAGATAGATAGATAGATAGATAGATAGATAGATAGATAGATAGATAGATAGATAGATAGATAGATAGATAGATAGATAGATAGAGTTAGATAGATAGATAGATAGATAGATAGATAGATAGATAGATAGATAGATAGATAGATAGATAGATAGATAGATAGATAGAGTTAGATAGATAGATAGATTAGATAGATAGATAGAGTTAGAAAGATAGATAGATAGATAGATAGATAGATAGATAGATAGATAGATAGATAGATAGATAGATAGATAGATAGATAGATAGATAGATAGATAGATAGATAGATAGATAGATAGATAGATAGAGTTAGATAGATAGATAGATAGAGATAGATAGATAGATAGATAGATAGATAGATAGATAGATAGATAGATAGATAGATAGATAGATAGATAGATAGATAGATAGATAGATAGATAGATAGATAGATAGATAGATAGATAGATAGATAGATAGATAGATAGATAGATAGATAGATAGATAGATAGATAGATAGATAGATAGATAGATAGATAGATAGATAGATAGATAGATAGATAGATAGATAGATAGATAGATAGATAGATAGATAGAGTGTCATAGATAGATGAGTTCATTAGTTTGAATGAGTTTCAATGGCTCATATAGTGTATAGAATGACAGTTTGATTGAGTCTAGGGCTTCAAGGTATTTAGATTTGAATTTTTGACAGTTGGGGAGTTTGAATTTCTGAAGATTCCACAATGTTAAGTCAATGGGAGTTTTTTCCGACTTTGATCGTCATTTTTAGGAGAACCGTAAGTCCGATCAGTTAGAAAAGATATAGCACACTAAGTCAGAACAGTTTGAGTGTCCGTGCCGAGTTTGGAGTATGTGGAGTTAAAGCTCTAGGAGGAGATAGAGTCAGAAAATTTTCCGCTCAGAAAAAGAATAATAATAATAATAATAATAATAATAATAATAATAATAAGTTTAAATAGGATTTCAATATGTTGGCTCTCACAAGCCAACTTAATAACTAGATTAAAAAGTTTGTCGAGACAAACTTTAAGTTGGCTTGTGAAAGTTTGGAACAGAAAGTTTTATAGATAAAGTTAGAAATATATAGATAGATAGAGTTAGAAAGAGTTAGAAAGAGATAGATAGAATAAATAGATAGCTAGAGTTAGAAAGTGATAGATAGATAGATAGATAGATAGATAGATAGATAGATAGATAGATAGATAGATAGATAGATAGATAGATAGATAGATAGATAGATAGATAGATAGATAGATAGATAGATAGATAGATAGATAGATAGATAGATAGATAGATAGATAGATAGATAGATAGATAGATAGATAGATAGATAGATAGATAGATAGATAGATAGATAGATAGATAGATAGATAGATAGATAGATAGATAGATAGATAGATAGATAGATGGTGTTCTGGGTGGTTGCTATGGTGTTGCTAGGCGGTTGCTAAGGTGTTCTGGGTGGTTGCTATGGTGTTGCTAGGCGGTTGCTAGGGTGTTCCGGTGGTTGCTAAGGTGTTGCTAGGCAGTTGCTAAGGTGTTCTGGGTGGTTGCTATGGTGTTGCTAGGCGGTTGCTAGGGTGTTCTGGGTGGTTGCTAGGGTGTTGCTAGGGTGTTCTGGGTGGTTGTTATGGTGTTGCTAGGCGGTTGCTAGGGTGTTCTGGGTGGTTGCTATGGTGTTGCTAGGTGGTTGCTAGGGTGTTCTGGGTGGTTGCTAGGTGGTTCTGGGTGGTTGCTATGGTGTTGCTAGGTGGTTGCTATGGTGTTCTGGGTGGTTGCTATGGTGTTGCTAGGCGGTTGCTAAGGTGTTCTGGGTGGTTGCTATGGTGTTGCTAGGCGGTTGCTAGGGTGTTCCGGTGGTTGCTAAGGTGTTGCTAGGCAGTTGCTAAGGTGTTCTGGGTGGTTGCTATGGTGTTGCTAGGCAGTTGCTAGGGTGT
Organism: Hybognathus amarus; assembly: GCA_030378365.1. Classification (NCBI taxonomy): domain Eukaryota; kingdom Metazoa; phylum Chordata; class Actinopteri; order Cypriniformes; family Leuciscidae; genus Hybognathus; species Hybognathus amarus. The sequence goes on along the minus strand of JAQIUQ010005730.1, from coordinate 79,461 downwards.
TCTGGGTGGTTGCTAGGGTGTTGCTAGGTGGTTGCTAGGGTGTTCTGGGTGGTTGCTATGGTGTTGCTAGGCAGTTGCTATGGTGTTCTGGGTGGTTGCTATGGTGTTGCTAGGTGGTTGCTAGGGGGTTCTGGGTGGTTGCTATGGTGTTGCTAGGTGGTTGCTAGGGTGTTCTGGGTGGTTGCTATGGTGTTGCTAGGCAGTTGCTAGGGTGATCTGGTTGGTAGATAGATAGATAGATAGATAGATAGATAGATAGATAGATAGATAGATAGAGTAGATAGATAGATAGATAGATAGATAGATAGATAGATAGATAGATAGATAGATAGATAGATAGATAGATAGATAGATAGATAGATAGATAGATAGATTAGATAGATAGATAGATAGATAGATATATGATAGATAGATAGATAGATAGATAGATAGATAGATAGATAGATATGATAGATAGATAGATAGATAGATAGATAGATAGATAGGTGTTGCTAGGCGGTTGCTATGGTGTTCTGGGTGGTTGGTATGGTGTTGCTAGGCGGTTGCTAGGGGGTTCTGGGTGGTTGCTATGGTGTTGCTAGCTGGTTGCTAGGGTGTTCTGGGTGGTTGCTATGGTGTTGCTAGGTGGTTGCTATGGTGTTCTGGGTGGTTGCTATGGTGTTGCTAGGTGGTTGCTATGGTGTTCTGGGTGGTTGCTATGGTGTTGCTAGGCGGTTGCTAAGGTGTTCTGGGTGGTTGCTATGGTGTTGCTAGGCGGTTGCTAGGGTGTTCCGGTGGTTGCTAAGGTGTTGCTAGGCAGTTGCTAAGGTGTTCTGGGTGGTTGCTATGGTGTTGCTAGGCGGTTGCTAGGGTGTTCTGGGTGGTTGCTAGGGTGTTGCTAGGGTGTTCTGGGTGGTTGTTATGGTGTTGCTAGGCGGTTGCTAGGGTGTTCTGGGTGGTTGCTATGGTGTTGCTAGGTGGTTGCTAGGGTGTTCTGGGTGGTTGCTAGGTGGTTCTGGGTGGTTGCTATGGTGTTGCTAGGTGGTTGCTATGGTGTTCTGGGTGGTTGCTATGGTGTTGCTAGGCGGTTGCTAAGGTGTTCTGGGTGGTTGCTATGGTGTTGCTAGGCGGTTGCTAGGGTGTTCCGGTGGTTGCTAAGGTGTTGCTAGGCAGTTGCTAAGGTGTTCTGGGTGGTTGCTATGGTGTTGCTAGGCAGTTGCTAGGGTGTTCTGGGTGGTTGCTAGGGTGTTGCTAGGTGGTTGCTAGGGTGTTCTGGGTGGTTGCTATGGTGTTGCTAGGCGGTTGCTATGGTGTTCTGGGTGGTTGCTATGGTGTTGCTAGGTGGTTGCTAGGGGGTTCTGGGTGGTTGCTATGGTGTTGCTAGGTGGTTGCTAGGGTGTTCTGGGTGGTTGCTATGGTGTTGCTAGGCAGTTGCTAGGGTGATCTGGTTGATAGATAGATAGATAGATAGATAGATAGATAGATAGATAGATAGATAGATAGATAGATAGATAGATAGATAGATAGATAGATAGATAGATAGATAGATAGATAGATAGATAGATAGATAGATAGATAGATAGAGTTAGAGATAGATAGATAGATAGATAGATAGATAGATAGATAGATAGATAGATAGATAGATAGATAGATAGATAGATAGATAGATAGATAGATAGATAGATAGATAGATAGATAGATAGATAGATAGATAGATAGATAGATAGATAGATAGATAGATAGATAGATAGATAGATAGATAGATAGATGATAGATAGATAGATAGATAGATAGATAGATAGATAGATAGATAGATAGATAGATAGATAGATAGATAGATAGATAGATAGATAGATAGATAGATAGATAGATAGATAGATAGATAGATAGATAGATAGATAGATAGATAGATAGATAGATAGATAGATAGATAGATAGATAGATAGATAGATAGATAGATAGATAGATAGATAGATAGATAGATAGATAGATAGATAGATAGATAGATAGATAGATAGATAGATAGATAGATAGATAGATAGATAGATAGAGTTAGAGATAGATAGATAGATAGATAGATAGATAGATAGATAGATAGATAGATAGATAGATAGATAGATAGATAGATAGATAGATAGATAGATAGATAGATAGATAGATAGATAGATAGAGTTAGATAGATAGATAGATAGATAGATAGATAGATAGATAGATAGATAGATAGATAGATAGATAGATAAGATAGATAGATAGATAGATAGATAGATAGATAGATAGATAGATAGATAGATAGATAGATAGATAGATAGATAGATAGATAGATAGATAGATAGATAGATAGATAGATAGATAGATAGATAGATAGATAGATAGATAGATAGATAGATAGATAGATAGATAGATAGATAGATAGATAGATAGATAGATAGATAGATAGTGTCATAGATAGATGAGTTCATTAGTTTTAATGAGTCTCAATGGCTCATATAGTGTATAGAATGGCAGTTGGAGTCTAGGGCTTCAAGGTATTTAGATTTGAATTTTTGACAGTTGGGGAGTCTGGCAGTCTGAACATTCCGCAATGTTAAGTCAATGGGATATTTGAATCGTTTTTTCGAGGTTTGATCGTCATTTTTAGGAAAACCGTAAGTCCGATCAGTCTGAAAAGATATAGCAACTCGAGTCAGAACAGCTTGAGTGTCCGTGCCGAGTTTGGAGTATGTGGAGTTAAAGCTCTAGGAGGAGATAGAGTCAGAAATTTTTTGAGTAAGAAGAATAATAATAACTAGATTAAAAAGTTTGTCGAGACAAACTTTAAGTTGGCTTGTGAAAGTTTGGAACAGAAAGTTTGATAGATAAAGTTAGAAATATATAGATAGATAGAGTTAGAAAGAGTTAGAAAGAGATAGATAGAATAAATAGATAGCTAGAGTTAGAAAGTGATAGATAGATAGATAGATAGATAGATAGATAGATAGATAGATAGATAGATAGATAGATAGATAGATAGATAGATAGATAGATAGATAGATAGATAGATAGATAGATAGATAGATACTTTGGTGGTTGCTATGGTGTTGCTATGCGGTTGCTAGGGTGTTCTGGGTGGTTGCTATGGTGTTGCTAGGCAGTTACTAGGGTTATCTGGGTGGTTGCTATGGTGTTGCTAGGCAGTTGCTAAGGTGTATTGGTGGTTGCTAGGCGGTTGCTAGGGGGTTCTGGGTGGTTGCTATGGTGTTGCTAGGGTGTTCTGGGTGGTTGCTAGGGTGTTGCTAGGCAGTTGCTAGGGGGTTCTGGGTGGTTGCTATGGTGTTGCTAGGTGGTTGCTAGGGTGTTCTGGGTGGTTGCTATGGTGTTGCTAGGCGGTTGCTATGGTGTTCTGGGTGGTTGGTATGGTGTTGCTAGGCGGTTGCTAGGGGGTTCTGGGTGGTTGCTATGGTGTTGCTAGCTGGTTGCTAGGGTGTTCTGGGTGGTTGCTATGGTGTTGCTAGGTGGTTGCTATGGTGTTCTGGGTGGTTGCTATGGTGTTGCTAGGTGGTTGCTATGGTGTTCTGGGTGGTTGCTATGGTGTTGCTAGGCGGTTGCTAAGGTGTTCTGGGTGGTTGCTATGGTGTTGCTAGGCGGTTGCTAGGGTGTTCCGGTGGTTGCTAAGGTGTTGCTAGGCAGTTGCTAAGGTGTTCTGGGTGGTTGCTATGGTGTTGCTAGGCGGTTGCTAGGGGTTTCTGGGTGGTTGCTATGGTGTTGCTAGGCGGTTGCTATGGTGTTCTGGGTGGTTGCTATGGTGTTGCTAGGCGGTTGCTAAGGTGTTCTGGGTGGTTGCTATGGTGTTGGTAGGCAGTTGCTAGGGTGTTCCGGTGGTTGCTAAGGTGTTGCTAGGCAGTTGCTAAGGTGTTCTGGGTGGTTGCTATGGTGTTGCTAGGCGGTTGCTAGGGTGTTCTCGGTGGTTGCTAGGGTGTTGCTAGGCGGTTGCTAGGGTGTTCTGGGTGGTTGCTATGGTGTTGCTAGGCGGTTGCTATGGTGTTCTGGGTGGTTGCTATGGTGTTGCTAGGCGGTTGCTAGGGGGTTCTGGGTGGTTGCTATGGTGTTGCTAGGTGGTTGCTAGGGTGTTCTGGGTGGTTGCTATGGTGTTGCTAGGCGGTTGCTAGGGTGATCTGGTTGATAGATAGATAGATAGATAGATAGATAGATAGATAGATAGATAGATAGATAGATAGATAGATAGATAGATAGATAGATAGATAGATAGATAGTGTCATAGATAGATGAGTTCATTAGTTTGAATGAGTTTCAATGGCTCATATAGTGTATAGAATGACAGTTTGATTGAGTCTAGGGCTTCAAGGTATTTAGATTTGAATTTTTGACAGTTGGGGAGTTTGAAATTCTGAAGATTCCACAATGTTAAGTCAATGGGAGTTTTTTCCGACTTTGATCGTCATTTTTAGGAGAACCGTAAGTCCGATCAGTTAGAAAAGATATAGCACACTAAGTCAGAACAGTTTGAGTGTCCGTGCCGAGTTTGGAGTATGTGGAGTTAAAGCTCTAGGAGGAGATAGAGTCAGAAAATTTTCCGCTCAGAAAAAGAATAATAATAATAATAATAAGTTTAAATAGGATTTCAATATGTTGGCTCTCACAAGCCAACTTAATAATAATAATAATAAGTTTAAATAGGATTTCAATATGTTGGCTTTCACAAGCCAACTTAATAATAATAATAATAAGTTTAAATAGCATTTCAGTAAGTTGGCTTTCACAAGCCAACTTAATAATAATAATAATAATAAGTTTAAATAGCATTTCAGTAAGTTGGCTTTCACAAGCCAACTTAATAATAATAATAATAAGTTTAAATAGGATTTCAATATGTTGGCTTTCACAAGCCAACTTAATAATAATAAGTTTAAATAGCATTTCAGTAAGTTGGCTTTCACAAGCCAACTTAATAATAATAATAATAATAATAATAAGTTTAAATAGGATTTCAATATGTTGGCTTTCACAAGCCAACTTAATAATAATAATAATAAGTTTAAATAGGATTTCAATATGTTGGCTTTCACAAGCCAACTTAACTAGACAAAGTTCGTCGAGACAAACTTTAAGTTGGCTTGTGAAAGTTTGGAACAGAAAGTTTGAAGTTAAAATTAGTTTATAGTTTAAATTAGTTTAAAGTAGTTTAAATATTGTGAAAATTTAGAACAGAAAGTTTGAAGAAGTTTAAATTAGTTTAAAGTTTAAATTAGTTTAAATTTTAAATTAGTTTATAGTGTAAATTATTTTATAGTTTAAATAGTCTAAAGTTTAAATTAGTTTGTATTTTAAAGTAGTTTAAAGTTAAATTAGTTTAAAGTTTAAATTAGTTTGAAATTTAACAGTTTAAAGTGTAAAAGTATAGTTTGAAGTAATTTAAAGTTGCTACTGTGTTTCTAGTGGGTTGCTAAGGTGTTCTGGGTGGTTGCTAGGTGGTTGTTAAGGTATTTTGGGTGGTTGCTGTGGTGTTCTGGGTGGTTGCTATGATGTTCTAACACATTTTGGGTGGTTGCTAGGCGGTTGCTAAGGTATTTCAGGTGGTTGTTAGGGTGTTCTGGGTGGTTGCTAGGGTGTTTTAATGTATTTGGGTGGTTGCTGGGGTGTTCTGGTTGGTTGCTATGGTGTTGTTAGGTGGTTGCTAGGGTGTTCTTGGTGGTTGCTAGGGTGTTGCTAGGCAGTTGCTAAGGTGTTCTGGGGGGTAGCTAGCGTGTTGCTAGGCGGTTGCTAGGGTGTTGTGGGTGGTTGCTATGGTGTTGCTAGGCGGTTACTAGGGTGTTCTGGGTGGTTGCTAGGGTGTTGCTAGGCAGTTGCTAGGGTGTTCTGGGTGGTTGCTATGGTGTTGCTAGGCAGTTGCTAGGGTGATCTGGGTGGTTGCTATGATGTTGTTAGGCGGTTGTTATGTGTTCTGGGTGGTCGCTATGGTGTTGCTAGGCAGTTGCTAGGGTGTTCTGGGTGGTTGCTATGGTGGTGCTAGGCGGTTGCTAAGGTGTTCTGGGTGGTTGCTAGGGTGTTGCTAGGCAGTTGCTAGGGTGTTATGGGTGGTTGCTAGGGTGTTGCTAGGCAGTTGCTAAGGTGTTTTGGTGGTTGCTAGGCGGTTGCTAGGGGATTCTGGGTGGTTGCTATGGTGTTGCTAGGCGGTTGCTAGGGTGTTCTGGGTGGTTGCTAGGGTGTTGCTAGGCGGTTGCTAGGGTGTTCTGGTGGTTGCTAAGGTGTTGCTAGGCAGTTGCTAAGGTGTTCCGGGTGGTTGCTATGTTGTTGCTAGGCAGTTGCTAAGGTGTTCTGGGTGGTTGCTATGGTGTTGCTAGGCGGTTGCTAGGGTGTTCTGGTGGTTGCTAAGGTGTTGCTAGGCAGTTGCTAAGGTGTTCTGGGTGGTTGCTATGGTGTTGCTAGGCGGTTGCTAGGGTGTTCTGGTGGTTGCTAGGGTGTTGCTAGGCAGTTGCTAAGGTGTTCTGGGTGGTTGCTATGGTGTTGCTAGGCGGTTGCTAGGGTGTTCTGGTGGTTGCTAAGGTGTTGCTAGGCAGTTGCTAAGGTGTTCTGGGTGGTTGCTATGGTGTTGCTAGGCGGTTGCTAGGGTGTTCTGGTGGTTGCTAGGGTGTTGCTAGGCAGTTGCTAGGGTATTCTGGGTGGTTGCTATGGTGTTGCTAGGTGGTCCAGTATGGTGCTATGGTGTTGCTAAACTGTGATCCAGAGTTATGTTCAATATAAAGCGGTTTCTATGGTGTAGGACGGCCCATTTCATGGGCCGTCCTACACCATAGTAAGTCAGTGTGGCAAATTTGGGCAGCTCCTGCCCCCCAGGGGTGCAACTTTTACCCCACTGTGAGGTATTTTCTTACAGAGCCTGTCAGCCTCTTCAAATGTGGTACATTACAAGTTTCTGAGAAATCATCGCCATTTAGTATTGCACGAGGCCTGCGGCCTCGTGCCTATGGCCTACGGTTGCTAGGGTGCTGTAACTGGTTGCTATGGTGTGAATTTAGAGTTTATGAGTTTAGAGTTTATAAGTTTTAATGAGTAAGTGTCCAGAGTTTATTAATTTATGAGTTTAATAGTTTGAGAGTTTATTAGAGTATAAGTTTATGAATTTAGAGTTTATGGGTTAGAGTTTATAAGTTTAAATGAGTCTAAGAGTTCAAGTTTAGAGTTTATTAATTTATTGTGAGTTTAACAGTTTAAGATTAGATAGATAAGTGTCATAGATAGATGAGTTCATTAGTTTAAATGAGTCTCAATGGCTCATAGTGTAAATGGCAGTTGGAGTCTAGGGCTTCAAGGTATTTAGATTTGAAATTTTGACAGTTGGGGAGCCTGGCAGTCTGAACATTCCACAATGTTAAGTCAATGGGATTTTTAAATTGTTTTTTTCGAGGTTTGATCGTCATTTTTAGGAAAACCGTAAGTCCGATCAGTCTAGAAAAGATATAGCACACTCAAGTCAGAACAGTTTGAGTGTCCGTGCCGAGTTTGGAGTATGTGGAGTTACAGTGGTTACTCAACCAGAATAATACTTTTACCGCCGTCGCTCCCGCGGCGGTGAAATTCGGATCTGTATTTGCTGCCTTTTACCGCTAAGCGGCGCTACAATCACAGACTTTGAAATGTGTCCGTTTATTCTCTCTATTGCGTAATCTAACGCCGCGCCGCGGCTCATTCAGAGCGATTGAAAGCTGGTAACAGATGAATTCAAGTGAAACATAAACAAATTCATAATCACAATACTGAAATTAAATTGAATAAATAGTAAAAACATTACAACATAAAACATTGCAACAGAATATATATATATTAGGCTATCAATGGGGCTAAGGAAGAGCATAAGACGAGACTTAATAGTGTTCAGACGGTAGCTCAGTGGGTAACGCAACAACATAAATCTCACTGCGCTTCAAGCGATCCGAGATCGAATCTCACTGTGGCCAATATACTGTTGGCCAACTTCATTTATGTTTTACCGTTCTTGATGCTTAAATATGTAACTGTTTATTAGCGAGTTCATTAACTGTTTATTTATTTAATGTCAAGCGTTTTGTTTAATTATCATCAATGCCACTTTAACGTAAATTTGCTAGATTCCATGTAGAGCCGCTGCACGACCAAACTGATGAGGGAAATGAAAATACTTTTTTTTTAAAGCTGATCGCGTCAGAAAATGAAAATAATGATGCTCGTCTTTAATCTGCTAAATTATTGTTTTGTGAAGTTGACTGACAGTGATACCTGGCCATAGCAATGGGAGACTGATTTTGTTGACTTGACAGACTAACTAAGTAGTATTACTTTCAATATAAAAACAAATGAAAATGTAAAAGAACACTAAAATTGATTAAGTTTGAATCCCGAACAAACATGGTCTACTTTTTTATTATTAATGCAGAGAGATTTGTCAATAGTTCTAAAACTTTTTTACCCCCCTTTTTTGTCTAGCCTATATTTTATATTTATAAAATAAAATTACCATGCATTTCCATTTACATTAGGGACCATTTTATCCAACAAAAATGACTGAATTAACATCTGCATAATAATAATAATAATAATAAAAACACTATTTTTTTCTTGTAAAAACACAATTTTTTTATTTCAATTCGAAAAAGAAGTTCTGATAAAGATATGTGGCACTTGCCGTTTTTATGGCTGTGAAATGTGGGCGGGGTTGCAAAGGTGTGAATCAAAAGTGAAAACCATTATGAAACGATCAGAGGCGCCTATTCAAACCGAGGGGCACGTGCCCTTTCAGATTTTTGAGGCAAATTAAATTTAAATGTAGCCTACTTTAGCTTCCAAAAGACTTCCAAAAATATATAGTTTTATTTGAAATGATCACACCGGTAAGATTAGAATGGTCAGTGCCCCTGTCATCGGCTGATAAATTCGTTCTAAAAAAGAACAAATTTATGACCTAAAAAAGAAACACTGTCACATTAAACATTTATCTTATCATAAACATTGACTAGTTGTGTGTGTGCGTCACCATTAAATGTTTTAGATTTTTTTTTTTTTCGATAATGTGTTGCATTTTACATTCTGTATTTTTCGGGGATTTTATTGTAGGCTACTAAATTATATTATCCATTAATTAACTTTTTAGCATAGACCTAAAAAAGAAACACTGTCACATTAAACTAGCTACATCTTGCAAGCTTTGGAAGTTAAAAGTTATATACATTTTTTTTATTTTATTCTTATGAAAAATGCACAAAAATACAATTTTAGATTTTTATATGAATATATTTTCCAAACCATGTTTTTTTAATCTAAAACTGTAAGAACATCATATAGGCTAGCTATAAATCTAAAAACATATATTATTTTTATTTATTATTATTTTAATCCATAAATCCATAAGTCTAAAAACCATAATCTATATTTATATACGGATGTTAGCTAAAATTATAACAACGTCAACACGAAGAAAACTTTATTACATTAGGAATATATTTTTCTAATAAATACATTCTCTGGGAATTTATATTTCAAGTTGTGACAGCAAAAAAAATGGAATTCCCATTTTTTTAGGGCACAAATGCTGGGTTACTATTTTTATTGAAGTAAAAATTGTCTTTCCACAAAAAATTGTCTTTCCACAAAAAGTTGTGTCAAGTCCGTCTAACGTTTTTCTTTAATGGTTGAGAGACATTTATCTTATAAACATTGACTAGTTGTGTGTTCGTGTCACGCGTTAAATGTTTTAGAATGTCAAACACCATTCAAATGCAAAATATGCGCCCTCCCCCACTTTAAGCTAACTCAAGCAAGCTCCTGAGATGAGGCTGGCAATATGTTGTTTTTTCCCCGGCTCACAACTGAGCTCCCAAGCCTCAAGCATTAATGCGGAGGCACATGAATGAAGGATCTCCATATGCTCATATTAATTTTAACGTACATATTTCCAAAGTCTTGTTTCCTAAAGTGTTACATTAAATGGCGAAATATGTGTGTTTGTTTTAACGTGTGTGTGTAGACTACAAAGGTAAAGATGCATGGGCGTCAGTTTGGTTTGAAATGTGCTGGGGACAGAGACGTACTCGGAAGGGCATTTTCAAAAGTGCTGGGTACAATGACGCATTCATTCTTTTTTCTCTTTTGAGTAGGTCATGTTTTGAAAGACGATGTCCTGTAGCTTCCTGATGTACATAAATAAAATTGAGCACAATGTCCGAGTACAGTGAGTACGCCCTATTAAACCTGTACAGTGATGGTCCAGTGGTAGAATTTTATAAATATAAGCAAAAACTATATGCTGTAACACAGTTTTAGAACTAGACAAATCTCTCTTCATTAATAATAGGATTTAAAATGCATTAATAGGCTAATACAAAATTTACTAAAGTCCCAAGTTTGTTCGGGATTTGAACCCGTGTCATCTAAATGATCGAACAGTAAGTTCTAACACTCGGCCATAAATTTACTCTGTTTTATCGTTAGCATATTGTAGACCTTTTACAGTTTTAAAAGATGACATATTATCTGTATGACCAAAAATCATGGAGTGGGCTAGCCTTTTAAGTTCTCTAATTAATTTCCACTGACTGCAAGAGAGGCCTATTTTAACTTTTGATTCATAAAATGTTCTGCTCTAAAAGTTTGTTACAGTATATTCTGTTTAAATGTACTTTTACTTAATTAAGTTTTGCTTTCGTTAAATTTAACCGAATCTGTTGTAGGCTAAATAATTTTATTTTTATTATTTTTTGTTCTAAAAGTTTGTTCTATTCTGTTTCGTTTGTTTATTTTTTACATATTCAGTCAGTCTCATTCTTGTTTTTTTTACAAGACCTTGTGCTGTGTTTTTTAATAAACAGATACAAACAGAGATATATAGCCTAATAGTTCGTACAAATAAACGTCTATATGTCTTTAATTAATAATACAATTATTACTTTAACATGCAGTTTCAACTTCGCCAAATCTTTGTTTGTTTCATTATTGTAGCCTACAGAAAATGCAAATAGCTCTTGTTTTAATTTTTCATGTTTGTTGGTTATTTGGAAATTGCCATAGTTGTAGTATTTCATCCTTACTGTTAACTGACATAGCCCCGCTGCAATTGCGGCTGTTTTGCTAAATGCCCCTTTGCGCCACCTGGCGGTCATTTCGCGAACGACCTTGAAATGCGGCAAGTTTATTTTTACCGCGGCAGATTTGCCGCGGTACGACTCGCGGCGGCAATAGGCATTCTGGTTGGTTACCCACTGTAAAGCTCTAGGAGGAGATAGAGTCAGAAATTTTTTGAGTAAGAATAATAATAATAATAATAATAATAAGTTTAAATAGCATTTCAGTAAGTTGGCTTTCACAAGCCAACTTAATAATAATAAGTTTAAATAGCATTTCAGTAAGTTGGCTTTCACAAGCCAACTTAACTAGAATGTACATTTCCAGAGGAAAATGTGAAGTGGTGCTTGCAGTGGCAAAACTCACCACCCGGTTGCTAGGGTGTTCTGGGTGGTTGCTACGGTGTTCTGGGTGGTTGCTAGGCAGTTGTTAGGGTATTCTGGGTGGTTGCTATGGTGTTGCTAGGCGGTTGCTAGGGTATTATGGGTGGTGCTAAGGTGTTCTGGGTGGTTGCTAGGGTGTTGCTAGGGTGTTCTGGGTGGTTGCTAGGGTGTTGCTAGGTGGTTGTTAGGGTGGTTGCTAGGCGGTTGCTAGGGTGTTTTGGGTGGTTGCTAGGGTGTTCCTAGGTGGTTGCTAGGGTGTTCTGTTGGTTGCTAGGGTGTTCTAGGTGGTTGCTAGGGTGTTCTGAGTGGTTGCTAGGGTGTTGCTAGGTGGTTGCTAGGGTGTTGCTAGGTGGTTGCTAGGGTGTTCTGGGTGGTTGCTAGGGTGTTGCCAGGTGGTTGCTAGGGTGTTGCTAGGTGGTTGCTAGGGTGTTGCTAGGTGGTTGCTAGGGTGTTGCTAGGCGGTTGCTAGGGTGTTCTGGGTGGTTGCTAGGCGGTTGCTAGGCGGTTGCTAGGGTGTTCTGGGTGGTTGCTAGGGTGTTGCTAGGTGGTTGCTAGGGTGTTCTGAGTGGTTGCTAAGGTGTTGCTAGGTGGTTGCTAGGGTGTTCTGTTGGTTGCTATGGTGTTACTAGGTGGTTTGTAGTTGTCACAGATGGTTACTATGGAGTTTGTAGCATTTTCTTGGCATGATTTAGCACTTAGCTAATCAATATTAGCATGTAGCTATTCACTACTAGCATGCGTAGCATGTAGCAAGTCCTGTTTGCTAGCATGAGTAAAAAGAGCCAACCCCCATCTCTATACGATGTTTTGATGCAGAGATATAGGTCTTGCAAAACGGTTGCTAGGGTACTCTGTTTGGTTGCTAGGGAGTGGCTTGGCAGCTGCCAATCATGAAGCTCCAAAGTCAATGTGAATGTATAAACCAACCCCCATCTCTATACGATGTTTTGATGCAGAGATATAGGTCTTTTAAAATGGTTGCTAGGGTACTGTGTTTAGTTGCTAGGGAGTGGCTTGGCAGCTGCCAATCATGAAACTCCAAAGGCTGCTTGTCAGTATGAATGATATAAACCAACTCCCATGCCTCTATGACATTCAGAATGGAAGATATCCCTCTTTGGATTTTGGTTGCTAAGGTGCTCGACAATGGTTGCTAGGGCTTTTCCAGTAAGTGTTGAGGTGATTCAGGATTGTCTGTTTGCTGGCCCAAGTCAAACGAGCCCACCCTCATGTTTCTATGACACTTATATCCTGAGATATTCCTTTGATTTCTTTTAATGGAAGTCTATGGAACTTGTTGCTAAGGAGCTCTAAATGGTTGCTAGGGCGTGGCTTGATAGCTTCACAATGATCCTGAGAGACTGATTGGCCGTCTGAGTAAAATGAGCCCGCCCCTTTGTCTCTACGACACTGTGATCCAGAGTTATGTTCAATATAAAGCGGTTTCTATGGTGTAGGACGGCCCATTTCATGGGCCGTCCTACACCATAGTAAGTCAATGGGGAAATTTTGGGCTGCTCCTGCCCCCCAGGGGTGCAACTTTTGAGAGACTGATTGGCCGTCTGAGTAAAATGAGCCCACCCCTTTGTCTCTATGACACTGTGATCCAGAGATATGTTTAATACAAAATCCCTATGCAATTTACCATAGTAGGAAAAACACATGCATTTGATGGGACGTCCTTCACCATAGTAAGTCAATGGGGAAACTTTGGGCTGCTCCTGCCCCCCAGGGGTGCAACTTTTACCCCATTGTGAGGTATGTTCTTACAGAGCCTGTCAGCCTCTTCAAATGTGGTAAATTAGACGTTTCTGCGAAATCCTCGCCCAGAGCTATGACTCGTCAAAGTTTTAGAGAGAGAGGTCTGAGATAGAGTCCCATTGAAAAGACACTCGGCCGTTTTTGGCCGCTTTTTCGTCCGCTGTGCGACCATCGTACACCCGATCTCTTAGAAAAGTCATAGCACACCATTCCCGAACAAGCCGCACGTTTTGACACCTCACCCATGGGTCTGTGACAAAAACTGTGGGAGGAGTAGCGCGTCAAAAAGTGTCCAGAATAATAAGAATAAGAATAAGAATAATAAGTATGCAAGAGAACAATAGTGTTGCTTTGCAAGCACCACTTAATAATAATAATAATAATAATAATAAGTTTAAATAGGATTTCAATATGTTGGCTTTCACAAGCCAACTTAACTAGATTAAAAAGTTTGTCGAGACAAACTTTAAGTTGGCTTGTGAAAGTTTGGAACAGAAAGTTTGATAGATAAAGTTAGAAATATATAGATAGATAGAGTTAGAAAGAGTTAGAAAGAGATAGATAGAATAAATAGATAGCTAGAGTTAGAAAGTGATAGATAGATAGATAGATAGATAGATAGATAGATAGATAGATAGATAGATAGATAGATAGATAGATAGATAGATAGATAGATAGATAGATAGATAGATAGATAGATAGATAGATAGATAGATAGATAGATAGATAGATAGATAGATAGATAGATAGATAGATAGATAGATAGATAGATAGATAGATAGATAGATAGATAGATAGATAGATAGATAGATAGATAGATAGATAGATAGAGTTAGATAGATAGAGTTAGATAGATAGATAGATAGATAGATAGATAGATAGATAGATAGATAGATAGATAGATAGATAGATAGATAGATAGATAGATAGATAGATAGATAGATAGATAGATAGATAGATAGATAGATAGATAGATAGAGTTAGAAAGATAGATAGATAGATAGATAGATAGATAGATAGATAGATAGATAGATAGATAGATAGATAGATAGATAGATAGATAGATAGATAGATAGATAGAGATAGATAGATAGATAGATAGATAGATAGATAGATAGATAGATAGATAGATAGATAGATAGATAGATAGATAGATAGATAAGATAGATAGATAGATAGATAGATAGATAGATAGATAGATAGATAGATAGATAGATAGATAGATAGATAGATAGATAGATAGATAGATAGATAGATAGATAGATAGATAGATAGATAGATAGATAGATAGATAGATATAGATAGATAGATAGATAGATAGATAGATAGATAGATAGATAGATAGATAGATAGATAGATAGATAGATAGATAGATAGATAGATAGATAGATAGATAGATAGATAGATAGATAGATGATAGATAGATAGATAGATAGATAGATAGATAGATAGATAGATAGATAGATAGATAGATAGATAGATAGATAGATAGATAGATAGATAGATAGATAGATAGATAGATAGATAGATAGATAGATAGATAGATAGATAGATAGATAGATAGATAGATAGATAGATAGATAGATAGATAGATAGATAGATAGATAGATAGATAGATAGATAGATAGATAGATAGATAGATAGATAGATAGATAGATAGATAGATAGATAGATAGATAGATAGATAGATAGATAGATAGATAGATAGATAGATAGAGTTAGATAGATAGATAGATAGATAGATAGATAGATAGATAGATAGATAGATAGATAGATAGATAGATAGATAGATAGATAGATAGATAGAGTTAGAAAGATAGATAGAGTAGATAGATAGATAGATAGATAGATAGATAGATAGATAGATAGATAGATAGATAGATAGATAGATAGATAGATAGATAGATAGATAGAGTTAGATAGATAGATAGAGTTAGAGATAGATAGATAGATAGATAGATAGATAGATAGATAGATAGATAGATAGATAGATAGATAGATAGATAGATAGATAGATAGATAGATAGATAGATAGATAGATAGATAGATAGATAGATAGATATAGATAGATAGATAGATAGATAGATAGATAGATAGATAGATAGATAGATAGATAGATAGATAGATAGATAGATAGATAGATAGATAGATAGATAGATAGATAGATAGATAGATAGATAGATAGATAGATAGATAGATAGATAGATAGATAGATAGATAGATAGATATAGATAGATAGATAGATAGATAGATAGATAGATAGATAGATAGATAGATAGATAGATAGATAGATAGATAGATAGATAGATAGATAGATAGATAGATAGATAGATAGATAGATAGATAGATAGATAGATAGATAGATAGATAGATAGATAGATAGATAGATAGATAGATAGATAGATAGATAGATAGATAGATAGATAGATAGATAGATAGATAGATAGATAGATAGATAGATAGATAGATAGATAGATAGATAGATAGATAGATAGATAGATAGATAGATAGAGTTAGAAAGATAGATAGATAGATAGATAGATAGATAGATAGATAGATAGATAGATAGATAGATAGATAGATAGATAGATAGATAGATAGATAGATAGATAGATAGAGTTAGAAAGATAGATAGAGTTAGAGA
Organism: Hybognathus amarus; assembly: GCA_030378365.1. Classification (NCBI taxonomy): domain Eukaryota; kingdom Metazoa; phylum Chordata; class Actinopteri; order Cypriniformes; family Leuciscidae; genus Hybognathus; species Hybognathus amarus. Next base: position 63,606 of record JAQIUQ010005730.1, on the reverse strand, counting down.
TAGATAGATTTATAGATAGATAGATAGATAGATAGATAGATAGATAGATAGATAGATAGATAGATAGATAGATAGATAGATAGATAGATAGATAGATAGATAGATAGATAGATAGATAGATAGATAGATCAGATAGATAGATAGATAGATAGATAGATAGATAGATAGATAGATAGATAGATAGATAGATAGATAGATAGATAGATAGATAGATAGATAGATAGATAGATAGATAGATAGATAGATAGATAGATAGATAGATAGATAGATAGATAGATAGATAGATAGATAGATAGATAGATAGATAGATAGATAGATAGATAGATAGATAGATAGATAGATAGATAGATAGATTGATTGATTGATTGATTGATTGATTGACAGATTGATTACAGCATCAATGGTTCAAATTAATCATTGAGCATATTTTAAAATAACATTTATAGCCATAACATTAGAAAATAAAATAGTAATAAAATTCCCCGTACAAAATTAATATAACTATTTTCACATTTCACTTCAATAGTGAAAGTCAACATGGCATGCTAGATTACTTTTTTATATTTCTTTCTCCAGCGTTGAGCATTACCACCAATCACTCAAGTCTCTGTTGAGCTCATAACACAATAACCAATCAGATTAGTTTAGTTTAGTTTCCGATGAAGAAACAAACTGCTGGTTCGCGGGAGTTTTTGCCACGTTCAACATGTGCTCACCTCAGTTAGTCAGACAGACAGACGCCACTCTGACTGGATTCTACCAATTCACTCGAGGAAATGTGTAGATACGATGTAAGTAAGATATTAATTCATAATCCTTTTGTTTTTTAATGCTACTTTTTAATGATACTATTACTAAAATAACAATGTATTGTTTTTCTAATGCGTAAAAAGCCATTAACTGATTCCTAATTTTTTATTTCCACTTTAATAAATCGACTTTATTCATTATTACAATATCAAGAGCAATAATCGGAAATAATGTTGTTTTTTTTCAGTTATTAGTTTAAAAAAATTCCATCATAACATATTCAACCAACCTTTCTGAGAATACTGTGCTTGATGTAGGCCTATGCATCATCTTTTGTGTACAATTCTTACAATTTAATCAGTTATTTAGAGTAACAAGCCACAATAGAGCTCATGAATTCAGTATCAAAATTAATCTTTGCAATGCTCACTTGGAGTTAATAATGAATTAATACCTAATAATAATTCATTAACAATGCTTTGTTTTAAACATACTGCCACTAGGTGGCAGCAATTCAGTTTTATTGGGTGAGTCACTAAGATTCAACGGATTCATTCAAACTGCTCATTTATTCATGAACGAAGCAGCGGGTCGAGTCATTTGATTCATTCTTCAACCAATTCCTCTAAAAAGCTGATTGATTCATTCAATAATGAAACCATGTGGAGCTTGTTTGAAATTATTTTCGTTTACGAAATATAGAAAAAAACATAACCTTAGATTAATTATTTTGTTTTTCATGCTACTAAAAGATCAATGTCTTGATTTTCTTCTACTTAAAAAGCATTAACTAATTAAACGGTTCTTGACTGCGACACACAAGAATGACCCCACACAAAAACGTTTACTTTATTCTTGTAATGACAAATCATGATCACAAATGATCGACAATAATTATTTTTTCACTCAGAAGGCAAAAAAAGTTGTTTTTATAACAGCTTCAACCTTTTTGGGAAATGCTGTCTGCTGTGTGCATCTTTTGTGTCAAATCCTTACATCCTTACAATCAATGAATTAAAACAAATATATTCTGACAAGATTTGGTATCAAAGATGGGGTTCAGAAGAGAAAAATGTATTTTCTTAAGTAATTTCCTCACTTATTTTAAAATTAAATTCATGATTGTTTTTGGTAGCCTATAGATACGTGTAATTTATGTAATTTTATTAAAAATTTATAATTTTACTTCTAAATTGAAAAACCCCATTCTAAAACTCCATAGAAAAATTCTCGAGGGAACCAGAGGGGCTTACCTGTACAACGCTCTCCTGAGTCGCGGGAAACACTGGATCACGATGTGATTAAAGTGCAAGCTTCACTATTAAACAAGTTTTGAACAATCGGGATATGATTAAATGGGAAACTCAGGGAATCCTGTTGAATGTATGACAAATATAAGTTTGTTGATGTATCTCAGTTAATGTGTTTTGCATTATATTTGTGTAATTTCACACTTGTGTAACTTGAAGATTGTAACTTTCTGTTTTTATTCTCCCACAGTGTTGCGTTCAAATGGGTCCACAAGTTTCTGACCTCAGATCCAAGATGAGAACCTTCCATTACATTGCATCACAACAGGTAAGCAAAACAGTGTTACTTTTCAGTATTTTTTTGTAATTACTTTTAATTATTGAAATAATAATTAAATAATTACTTTTCTGTAATTATCAGTGTTGGTATCGGTAGTTAAAGGTATGCATTGTTGTCAAAAAGATATGGATGATAGAGAAGGCAACACTTTGCAACATGTAAAATTATATTTTATTTTGGAACAATACTAGCCTATATAAACTAAACAAGAACAATTTAAAGCAGAAGTCTTAGAACAAAAAAAGTGAAATAAATTAAGAAAAAGGGATGAAGAAGCTGGCTAATCCGAAGAGGTCTTCGTCTCTTTAACAGGGCTGATCTGTAGGACCCGTCTGTTTATATGCTTAAGCACAAGTTTCATTGGGAGTTTCCCGATGAGGTCATCTGGATTGCCCGAGAAGATGGTGGCAGGAATTATGTAAACCACTGACTCGCTGCTGAGGAAGTGGCATGTGTCTTGAACTTCGGAGACGCCAATAATGTCTGCCTCAACTTCCTGGATCTGCCCCTCAGGGATCTGTGGAGACAAACCAGTATGGGGAGTTTCAGTGAATTAGTATTAAAAACACCTCACTGTAAGTATTTCTTTTTGTACAATTTTGCTTTTCTGTATATATAATTCTTGTTTATTGATCTTTTGTATTAAAAAACACACACTCGCTACTCTAGCCTAATATCAGATTACAGTTGTGCTGATATTCTGAACAGTTATGCTTTTGTTCATTTTGCTCATTATTAATTGAAATGTAGGTTTACAACTCCAAAATGCATGTTCTACTCTGTTTCAGTGTAAACTATGGCAGCAGTAGTGTTGTGCATTATGTACCTGCACAGACGTGTAGGTGGATGAATGGAATTTGCCTTGCCCATTATTCAGGATGCATGGCCGAAGGTGGGTTAGCACCACCTCATCCCCTGCGTAGAGGTCTGCCAGTGCCTCATCCCTCCACAGGGTCACATCAAGTGTCTTCCCTCCACACTGGAGCTGCATGTCCAGAATGGGGACATTCGTACGGGTCATCCTCACGCCACGCAACTGGAAAAAATGTAATTCATGGGTGAGTATAATGCAGTCCTGTTTCTTAGTTATGTTCCTGGAGTTCCTTAACATTGCACATTTAGAATTTTGATTTTATTTATTAAATTTGTTAATTGCATGATTTGTTTTCCAAATAAGGGAAAAATCCAAAGTATGCAGTGTTGAGGTTTCCTGAACGTGTTTTTAAATCACAGTGCCATAGTGGAAAGACGGATAAAGACAGTCACATGGATAGATAGTAAATCTGGGGGTGAAAAGGCATAGTATCAACAGGCATGGTGTCAACAGTCTTACTCAATTGTTATGTCCTGTTAATTTGTATGTTCACATTTTCTTATAACTTTGAATCACCCATTATATGTACAAACAATTTCAAAATAAATATAATACAATGGTGTAAAGTATTTTGTATATAATACAGTGTTGTAATTGATTTAGTATGTTTTTGAGACTATTCAGCTCACAAATACAAAATTAACAATATAATTGAATTTGGCACAGGTATTGCAGAACACGTTGATTATCACTTTATCACTGTTATTTTTTTTATTTTACAATTTCCTGTTTTAGGCCACTGAATGATGAGGACGTAATGATGTCAGGTTAGTCAATTAAATTAGATACTGCAAAATGTATAGAAAATGTACTCACTTCTATGATCTTCCCCTGGAGGCTGAGGTATCCACCCCGTGAATAAATGTCCTGTTCTTCGCCACTCACCATTGGTGAAGCCGGACACAGGGCAAGTTTTGCCTGATCCCCTGCCTCCTCTGGGATGTCCATTGGGACCGTTTTAAATTTTAAGGTGCCAGGGCCAACAAACAAATACATCTGCCCGTATGCATTGGACAGGGTGTATTTCTGGAGGACATAACTAACCCCCTCCTCAAACTCTGGGGTAAATCCCTCTTTTTTATTTAACAATGTTTGTGACCCATCGGTCAATGCACTCAAACATTCAGTTTTGAATCTTGTGATTTCTATTTTTGGTCCCCTTTTATAGCTCAGGGTTCTGTGAACAATTTTAGTTGCAATGCATTTGCAACGCAGAAATGGAGATGGAGATGGAGATGGAGTCAGAGTTGGAGTCGCCATGCTGAAGAGAAGGCAGAGAAAGGTACATGTAAAAACTCTGGCAACTATTATTTACTTTTGTTTTACAATAATTTCTCCCTTCTCATAAAAAAACATTAATTTAATTTGAAAAATTTATTTCTGAAGTAATTTATCCACTTATTTGAGCTCGGAACCCTTCCTCTGAAATCAAATCCTGTCAGAATATAACAATAAAAATCATGAATTTAATTTGAAATAAGTGGGGAAAAAAATACTTTTTTTTAATAATTAATAATTAATATTTAACATATAAAGTGTTTTAATTCTACAATGCTGTAAACACGTTTGTGTGCTGCCCTCTTCAGGTTGAAGAGTGGCTACTGCAGTTGAATTTTCCTATTGGTAGTTGTAGTGCCATGTGACTTGAGTAGGCACGAGCACACCAGGCCCATACAAAGGGACGCGGGTCTCAGGTCCACGCGTCACTCAGCTGGGCTCTGCCCACTTTTCCATAATTTATTACAAGTTGGCAGCGGGTGAAGTCAGGCTAGGGTTTGAGTTAAGTACGTTAGCACCACCAAAACATTGCCGGGCGACAGGCCTAGAAGTAAGACCCGCTTGCGTCAGGGGCTGGGGGCCGAGGTTACGTTATCATGACCGCGAGCTGCACGAACGCGCTAGAGTCGATTTTTTTGGATACCGATGTAGGTTCGCAAAGCCATGAGCATCATTAGTAATGCAGCGACCACCATTGTTAATGGAAGGCTTGTTCGAAATGCATCGGAGCGGCGCGGACCGATCGGAGCTGCGGGAGTGTTTGGATACTCCTGGTGCTTCTGGATCGGTGTCATGCTGCACCGGCCGAACTATCGAACAAGCCTGTGGTGTGTTTGTGTTTGGCGCTGCCGCGACAGATGTAGATGTAATATACAGTGAAGTAAGATCTGGCGCTCTTAAGCCTGCGGCCGAACCGGCAATAGCTCTTAATTAAGTGGAAAATTACTTCAGAACATACATTTTTCAGTCAGAACCCCTACTCTGAGACAAAATCCTGTCAGAAAATATTTTATTATACTGTCATTTCACCTTAACTTCATAACAATCATGAATTTAATTTTAATTAAGTGGAAAATTACTTCAGAGCATACATTTTTCAGTCAGAACCCATACTCTGAGACAAAATCCTGTCAGAAAACATTTTATTATACTCTCAGAGAAGGGGATCTGACTGAAAAATGTATGCTCTGAGGTAATTTTCAACTTAATTAAAATTAAATTCATGATTGTTATGAAGTTAAGGTGAAATGAGACAAAATCCTGTCAGAAAATATTTTATTATACTGGCATTTCACCTTAACTTCATAACAATCATGAATTTAATTTTAATTAAGTGGGAAATTACTTCAGAACATACATTTTTCAGTCAGAACCCATTCTCTGACAGTATAATAAAATGTTTTCTGACAGGATTTTGTCTCAGAGTATGGGTTCTGACTAAAAAATGTATGCTCTGAGGTAATTTTCCACTTAAGTAAAATTAAATTCATGATTGTTATGAAGTTAAGGTGAAATGCCAGTATAATAAAATATATTCTGACAGGATTTTGTCTCATTTCATCTTAACTTCATCACAATCATGAATTTATTTTGAATTAGCCCAAGTGGAAAAGTTTGTTGAAGTAAAAAGGGTCTCACCTGACTTGTAGGCTTAGTTGTTGAAGAATGGTCAAGTAGGGAGGAGGACAGTGGTTTTGAATTTGGCACCAGTCCAATCAGCGAATCAAAAGATATCACCGAGGCACATGATGACAGGACAGTAACCTTTTGACCAATGGTTTTGTTTTTTCACTTATTTTCACCTTTTCTATTGTCTCTCTCTCTTTCTCTATTTTCCCCTCCCCCAGTGTGTGGACAGGAGAGACAGTAGCACTGGAAGGGACACCAGCTTGTGCCTTTCCTCTGTGTATCCACAGATGTGTGTGTGTGCGTGTGTGTGCGTGTGTGTGTGTGTGTGTGTGTGTGTTAAAACACTTATGTTAAAGGGTCAGTTCAATATTTTACACTTAAAGCCATGTTTTACGATTCGTTTATGATGAAATGGAATGGTAAAGATTTAAATTTGGACAAATGCTGCTGTCCCAAGAATTTTAGGTTCCCCCCAAAAACCATAAGAACCATTGTGGGGGGGGGGGTGGTTAGTAGGGGCACCTAAATTCTCAGGACAGCTGCTTTGTCCAAATTTTAACCTCAACTGTTCCATTTCATCAGAAACTATCTTAAAACAGGGCTTTAAATGTGAAATATTGACCTAACTCTTTAAATGTTCATATGTTCTAATTTGTTACACTGTTCATTTAAATTAAAGTTATGTTATGTTTTATTATATTGATGTCTTAATTATACCCTATTAATGTTCACACATGTTCTAATTTGTTATGCTGTTAATTTAAATTAAAGTTATGTTTTATTATATTGATGTCTTAATTATTAATTAATCCAAAACTCAGAAATGAGTCCTATGGGTTTTTGGTCAAATGGCTGTAATAAGGTTATATCCAGAGCTTTCTTAATGTGTGTGCCCTAACTTGGATGGGTTAAACACAGAACTTTCACTTCATTGCATAACAGGAAAAATTGTAATTGTCAGAAAGCCTGAAAGATTGACCTACTACAACTCCAGTCTGCCCTGATGCCTTTTTCAGTTATCTGAGGACTATGTTGGCAAATCATAACAAACCATTTGGCTTTACCAACTGTTGTACATCACATTATATTTCAATTCCCTGTATTGTATAATTTATTGTATAATCAAAGTATAATTTGGTCCCTCCTAATATATTACATATTTGGGGGTTAAAAAGGAATTGTGCACAGCTAATTAGCTGCCATAATTTGAAGCATTTTTTATAAATACATTTTTTTTTTTGGTGATGGATTAAATTAATTTTGATTATTTACTCCATTATGTTGTTAATTATTTGTTTTATAAAGGTTCTGGTATTTTGGTATTTTAACGAATATAACGGCTGGCCAATGAGATCGTTGAATGTTGCATAACAAATGAGATCGCTGAATGCTGCTCAACTGTCTGTCATTCTGGATTCGACTGTTTGTTTTGGTTCAGGTAAGTAAGAGAATGAGGGAATTAAAATGAGTCAACGAGTGGGATGCAGTTAAAAGTATGTGATTATAAATGTTTATAACTGCTGAAACACGAATACTAGTTAATTTCCATTAAGCATTACGATGGTAATGTGTGAGGAGTAATAACTATCGTGAGGAGATTGTGTAAACGTTAACGGTCTCTGTCTTCCGTCTAATGTGTTCGTTTTGTTATGAACCTTCACTTATATCCTCTCAGTATTCGTTATATTGATATGAAATTGGGATTCTTATTCCTGTTTATGAAATATGGACCGCAGTTAACTTAACGTTAGTAATAAAATACATAAATCAGTCATGATGGCCGAAGCCCGCTATGACGTCATCGAAGTCCGGGGCTCGGTCTTTTTATTTTATTATTATTTTTTTCATTCTGAATGATTAAATAGCCGTTTTTAACCACATCATATGAGTGTTTGCAATTCATGTTGCGGCGAGAAGCTAGCGCAGTGAACAGGGCTCGTTGCGCGCGGTGCAGGCAGCCTCCGTGTTGCCAGATCCACCTAAAGTTAATGGAATGGTGGTCGTCTGGACCTGTTTTTCTGATTTAATGTGACACTTAATGAAGTTATTAAAGTGGAAAGTTGCAAGTAACACACACATGTCGTGTAAAGGATTTTTAAAGGTTAAAAAATAGGTTTTGTAGCATTAATGAACAGCATTGATTTGTTTAGAAGGCTACTTATACTTTTATTAATAGACACGTATGTTCATACATCCATACCTTTTTGTTATCTGACCTATTTCTCCCTTTTTCTTGAGTGAAACAGGTCATTGCTGCTGCGTAAGTATTTCATTGACAGCCTGACAGATTCTGAGTATTTTCTATTTGGTATCAATACCTTCACTAGATCAGACCTTTTTTGCATAACAGCAGAATGATTTGCACGTTGCAGAAATGAAGAACATGGACATTAATTGTAGTCTAATGTTTTTGTTTTTCTTCTCACATTCAACTTAACTTGTTGCCATCTAGAAACATTTCAGGTACATAAATGTTACACCAATTTGGCTATCATCCTGTACATCAATTCACATTTATTCATAAGATTCTGATTAGACACAAATATAAAATGTTATATTTTGAAGTTCTTCTGTACATGTTTATAAATATATACGTAGCCCAATATGTGATCGCCCACTTGACTCATATAAAAGTGAATCATGTTGTTTCTTATTTTTCTCTCTGTTTATTTTATGTAAATCTATGTCTGTAAAATCTTGCTAGGTCATTGCATCCTTTGTGGTAAGTATTTATTTATTTATTTTACTTACTTTAGTTTGACATTTACAATAGATTTAGAATTACAATCTATATCCACATATTTTATATATATATATATATATATATATATACACTATTTTTTTAAATGACTTAATATTTGCATAACATTTGTGAGTGGATCATTTGTCTGTGTTACTTATTAGATTTCATCGTGCTCCACGGTTATCTTCCTGCTGTTAAAGGTGCATTGCGCAACATTTTATGTTAAAATTAGCCGTTTTCTAACCCATACATGCTGAAACAATCGCCTGGTGGGCTGAATGAGCCCTTCTCTGATCACTGCGATCGCCTCTATAATCCTGTACAGTGAAATATATAAGAGGGATTCGGGCTCGAATCTGAGACTGGGCGTGACGTCATGCGCGTTCACGCTCGCCTGGCTATGTGCCTATGCTTTGCAGGTTAGTGTATTCGCCGCCGTTCTCCGTCTCAGAGAAGACAACTCGAGCGACGCAACTTTAGTCAACTTTCCCAAAAGTAGAAAATGGATTCAAAGGGGCTGTTTAGTTTACATCTGGTCACTTCATGCGTTTTCTGTGATCGGATAACTTATTCGATCGTGAAAAGACCAGGTTGAATCCAGACGGATTTGAATCCGACAGCTCAAACCATTGAGGACGTGATCTGGGCTGTATTCCAGACGAAACTGGACAAGTGTAAATGCATCTGGTTGTTGAAAACAGGCCATGTCATGTTGTTTTAGTCATATATGACGACGTGCATCAGATGAGCAGGCGAGTGTATTCATCAAACCAGCGCACCGCAATCTATCGCAAATGAAAGTGAAAGTAAGACGCATACGATTAACAAAGTTACCTTCTACCTCCACTATCTTCATTAAAAGTAGCCTTAAGAAATGAAATGATCTCATACCAGAGCTTTTGCCGCTCTCTCTTATTGCTGTCTTTGCTGATTTTGAAATAGCCGAAGCCGATGATCAATAAATGCAGCTCATCTGTTGCTTTCGGTGACGTGCACTTCATGAAATCTGTATATAACGCGGGAATTGAATATCAGATTAATATCCGTTTTGCAAAAACACATTTATGTGACCAGGTGTAATGGAATCGTTTTGATAAATCAAATAGATCTGAGAAAACGCATTGTGGCCAGGTGTAAAAACAGCCCCAAAGAGACCGGCTTGTAGTTCATTACAAACCCCAACGCAAACTCCACGTAAGACAAAGAAAATAAAACTTCTGTCTGTCCAGTGCCAGGCGTCGGAATAAGACGAGAGTCAACATCGGGAAGGCTTTCAACAAACGGAGAGATCTCGGGCGGTCTGCTCTAGGGCTCAGAACGTGTTCATGAACGTGTTTCCATAATAATACAATCATAAGTGGATACAGTAAGCACATAAAACAGTTCAACATGGAGATCAATGGAAACAAAAGCCGAAGTTTTCTACCCCTGTTTTCCCCTCACACACACATAGGCCTACATAAGTGTGTAATTTACTCAAATGCCTTTCCTTTCATATATTTTAAATGACTTGCAGATTTATAACTGTATTACCTCATTATGACTGTAACAAAAGATGTGTGCCTGATTCTCCTTTGGTTATGAATAGCTCGTGCAAACGTGCGTGTATTCCGTGTATATGTCTACTCTATAAAGTCTATGGTATTCCATGAGCGCGCACGCAGCTTTATTTGTCACCAGAGGGGGCGTAGTTCTGCAAAAACTCAGAGACTTGCGTTATGCTCCTTTAAGGGTGGCCAACAGCATCTTCATTTCAAGGTAATTTGATGTTCACAGTTTCAAGGTAATTTTCATGTTCACAGTCAACAAATGTGTACAAAATACTAGTCTTTTCTTTTAGGCGACATTTCTGCTTTGAGTGTCAAGGTAAGTATCCCTTTAAACTAAGTGATTAATGGTAATCAGAGTCATTAGTCATTTCTTTATAATATCAGTAGTATTCTTTCTGCATGGGTCTTGTCTTTCTCAACAAGGTTTCGTTAGAAAATGTTGTTACTACAACATAATTCAGTATTGTGGGACATCAGACACATCTAGATAGTAACTTTTTTATTGTTTTATTCTCCTTAGTAGATTGGCTTGTTGATGTAAGACAATTTGTCACATTTATCAGTTTGTAAGGGCTAATCCACAGCTAGAAACAATGATTTAACTGTTTATGAAAAAGGTTTCCACCTTCAATTGGTAAGTAACCCACTTGCATATAATGTTAGTTTGAATGATGACTAGTGATTTTTGTATTGACTGTTGTTATTTATGTAAATGATACTTGCCATTTTGCATTTAACAAAGTAACTGACTTGATTTCTTTCTGTGTTTGTCTGTCTGACCTGTCCTATACTTTCCTCTCCATAACTTTTTATCATTCACTCAAACCTTTATCTTGCTTACTAATTGAAAAAAATGCCTCTTCCATTCTTTCTCTTCCAAAACTCATAACTGGCCTGCAAATGCTGCCGTACTGCTTGCTGCTTGCTTGCTCGCACTATAAACTGCAAAATGCAAACTCACATCTGCTTCTAACCCTTATGCACCTATGCTTAGCTTGCCAACGCATCTTTAAACAAAATAGGCCCGTACCCATGATTTTGATCTTTGATCATCAATAATATTTCTTGATATACCTTGATACTCAATTACATACTCAATACCACAAAGATTTACACCCATACTCAATACCACAAAGATTTGCACCCATACTCACACCAAGAAAAATCACCATTTCTGGTAAGAAAACTGTACTGCATCTTCAGAAATAGTAAAGAGAGAAAAAATCATTTAATTATCATTTAATTTACTGTTGATTTTATACTGTTGATATTTTATATTTACTGTTGATTATTTAATTTACTGTTGATTTACATTTATTTACTAATTCACTATTCAAATCATTTAATTTACTGTTGTTAAATATCAACTGTTGTATTACTGTCGCTATATATATATTCTTGTTGTATATAAAATATTTAACTTTTCTGTAGATCTGATCACATAAAAGACATTATCTTTGTGTTCTTTTTCAAGTAACATTTTTTTAATCCATTCCTCAAACATATTTACAGTGCTGAGACATCAAGATGCCCAAAAAAGGAAAAAGAAGTCAATCTCAGAAACAGCGCAGAAACCTAGAAGCTTCATGTGGCACCAGTAGCGGCACCAGTAGCAGTACCAACTCTGTATCAGGTATGATCGATGCAAACCCTTATGTTCTGTCTGTTGCAGCATCACACTGTCAAAGCAATCCCAGGTACAGTTTTTACTCCAGAGCCCATCAGTGTACTTGCAATGCCTTAATGTTCCTAGCTTTCCATACTGAACGTAATGAGCTACTCGGTTTCGATTTAGACCGCATTTTAGAAAAAGGTGATGCAGTTTACATTAGTGTCAAACGAACACTGCGGAGCAAAGAACAATTTGTGGCTAATCATTTAAACTTTGATGAGCTGCCAAACACAGTTAAGACCAATTCAGCCTGCTACAACATCCTGAAACATCCTGAGAGAGTTGGTCTTCTAAAAGATACACCTGAGCTAGGCGGGTATGAAAATCTCGAGAATACTCTGCAGTGCCTTAGAGCTGATGTGAGTGACGCGTTGCTGCTGTGTGGATGCACGTGTATCGCCGTATTCAGAGATCGCTCAGGGAGGTTTGGTTATTTTGATCCTCACTCCAGAACAGCATATGGAATGCCTGAAGAAAATGAAAAAATCGGTACGGCTGTGATGTTGACCTTCTTCCGTTTAGAAGACCTGATCGAGAGGCTCATGCTATTGTTTCAATGGTGTTTCGATTTGACAGACCAGCAACAATTTAATCTGCTGCCTGTATCGTTCTTTAACCGGATAACCGAAAGCAGTGTACGTCCTGAAGTCTCCCTGAAATGCTGTGAGCTTGAACGTGATGTACAGCCATCTGTCTCTTTGGAGAACAAAGCTCTGTCAAACAGTGAACAATGTATGTCTGCTGACGTCTCACAACAGTGTGTACAAGATCCGGTTCAACAACCATCTGAGACTACCGTTAATGGAGCCACGTCAACTAATGATCAAGCCCACTTGACTTGTCAAGATAAAATTAACGTTCTAACTACAGTCACTCCGAATCTGTCACAGGCTCCAAATTACCAACATTCACAATCAACAATCAACCAGACAGAAAAACTGAACAAGACTCGGAAGCGAAAGGCTTACTGCAAAAAATGGCATAAAGAAATGGTTCAGAGACAAGGTGTTTATGACAAAAAACAGGCTGTACGCAAAGTCTATGATTATAAAAGAAGTCGTGAACACAGGCAAAGACACAACCAAGCCATGAAGAACAAGTATTGGAATAGTAAGTTTTACAGGGATGAACACAAACAAACAATGAGAAATAAATATAGAAATATTAATGAATTTAGACAGAGAAGAAAGGCTTATGCAATTAGCAAGTACAGAAATAATGAACAGTACAGAGGGGAAAAAAGAGTAAAATAACCTTAAATTACAGAAAAGATGAACAATTCAGGAAGAAACAAAAGACTTATATAATTCAAAATTACAGGAACGATGAACAATTCAGGGAGAAACAAAAGACTTACATAACTCAAAATTACAGGAACGATGAACAATTCAGGAAGAAACAAAAGACTTACATAACTCAAAATTACAGGAACGATGAACAATTCAGGGAGAAACAAAAGACTTATATAACTCAAAATTACAGGAACGATGAACAATTCAGGGAGAAACAAAAGACTTACATAACTCAAAATTACAGGAACGATGAACAATTCAGGGAGAAACAAAAGACTTATATAACTCAAAATTACAGGAACGATGAACAATTCAGGGAGAAACAAAAGACTTATATAACTCAAAATTACAGGAACGATGAACAATTCAGGGAGAAACAAAAGACTTATATAACTCAAAATTACAGGAACAATGAACAATTCAGGGAGAAACAAAAGACTTATATAACTCAAAATTACAGGAACGATAAACAATTCAGGGATAAACAAAAGACTTATATAACTCAAAATTACAGTAACAATGAACAATTCAGGGAGAAACAAAAGACTTATATAACTCAAAATTACAGGAACGATAAACAATTCAGGGATAAACAAAAGACTTATATAACTCAAAATTACAGTAACAATGAACAATTCAGGGAGAAACAAAAGACTTATATAACTCAAAATTACAGGAACGATAAACAATTCAGGGATAAACAAAAGACTTATATAACTCAAAATTACAGGAACAATGAACAATTCAGGGAGAAACAAAAGACTTATATAACTCAAAATTACAGGAACGATAAACAATTCAGGGATAAACAAAAGACTTATATAACTCAAAATTACAGTAACAATGAACAATTCAGGGAGAAACAAAAGACTTATATAACTCAAAATTACAGGAACGATAAACAATTCAGGGATAAACAAAAGACTTATATAACTCAAAATTACAGGAACGATGAACAATTCAGGGAGAAACAAAAGACTTATATAACTCAAAATTACAGGAACGATGAACAATTCAGGGAGAAACAAAAGACTTATATAACTCAAAATTACAGGAACGATGAACAATTCAGGGATAAACAAAAGACTTATATAACTCAAAATTACAGTAACAATGAACAATTCAGGGAGAAACAAAAGACTTATATAACTCAAAATTACAGGAACGATAAACAATTCAGGGATAAACAAAAGACTTATATAACTCAAAATTACAGTAACAATGAACAATTCAGGGAGAAACAAAAGACTTATATAACTCAAAATTACAGGAACGATAAACAATTCAGGGATAAACAAAAGACTTATATAACTCAAAATTACAGTAACAATGAACAATTCAGGGAGAAACAAAAGACTTATATAACTCAAAATTACAGGAACGATAAACAATTCAGGGATAAACAAAAGACTTATATAACTCAAAATTACAGTAACAATGAACAATTCAGGGAGAAACAAAAGACTTATATAACTCAAAATTACAGGAACGATGAACAATTCAGGGAGAAACAAAAGACTTATATAACTCAAAATTACAGGAACGATGAACAATTCAGGGAGAAACAAAAGAACTATAATTTGAGTAATTATAGGAACAATGTTAAATATAAGGAACAGCATAGGCAATATCTTGTTGATAGATATTTAAAGGATCCAATTTTCAGGCAAAGGCAAATAGATCATTATACAAACCGATGCAAAAATGATCCTAACTTCTATGAAAAAAGGAAGAACATTTTTAAACAACGTTATCACTGTGATGTACATTTTAAGGCTCGTCAGAAAGAATATAATTTGTTCAAATCTAAAAACAAAATATCTGCACTCAAGATACTTCACAAAGTACACTGTGCACAAGACATACAGCGCAAATACAAAAACATGTATCTGATGCGCCAGCAGAGAGACACGTTAGAAAATACCCAGCCTGACGTAGCACAAGATCCGACTGTGTTAAGAGCCTTAAATGTTTTCAGAGACGTTATAAAACAGGGGCCAACTTATGTGTGCACATGCTGTGCCAGAGCGCTCTTCTCAAATCAAGTCAAATCATGTGATCGTGAGCGCTATCAGAAGAATCCAACAGTTGCTTCAGTTTGCTTGACTGGAAACTATGTTCACTCCGACTGCTCCGACTGCCCTGATCAGTGTTACAGGAAAACAGAGTGGATCTGTCACTGCTGCCATAATACTCTATCAAGAGGTCTGATGCCAGACATTGCTTTAGCCAATCAACTTCAGTTCGCTGCCATTCCTCCAGAACTCTGCGATTTGAATGTTCTTGAAAGACACATTATTGCAAAGTACATTCCATTTGCTAAGATTGTTACACTACCGAAAGGCCAGCAAAGAGCTATAAAAGGCGCAGTGATTTCTGTTGCATCTGAAGTAGAAACAACAGTGAACTGTTTACCCAGACCAAGAAGTGAATCACAACTGCTCACAGTAAAACTGAAGAGACGTCTGTGTTACCAAGGTCACTATCAGTTTCAGACTTTGAACATGCAAAAGGTTTTGTCTGCTTTAAGAAAGCTAAAAGATATGCATTCAGAATATAAAGATATTGTCATTAATGCAGAACTCTCTGAAGAAGAAATGTTTAATGAGCATGAACAGTGTCCAAATGACATAAGCGATTCTGATGAGGAAATGGATATTGCATGCAGACAAATTGAGAACGCTCAAGATCCGAGCAATGAGAATGAACACATTGATGGAAACGAAGACACGGAAGATGCAGAAGAGCAATCGAGAGGCCTTGCCTTGGACACATGTCTTCAACCCCCAGATCTCGGCCAGCAGCTGTTGTCTTATGATGATGGAATATTTTGCATTGCCCCAGCAGAGAAAAATACTCCTGTAAACACTTTCAAAGTTCCTAAACTTGAGTCTATGGCGTTTCCAGTGCAGTTTCCCGATGGCAAGAACACTTTTGATGAGCCTGGAAGAGCAAAACATGTTTCCCCCAGCAGATACTTTAACTCTAGGCTATTCTCTATCGACAATCGTTGTGCGAAGGATAGCAACTATATCTTCTTTGCACAGTTTGTGACTGAAATGAACATGGCCACGTCTAGTATGTCTATTCAGCTGAGGAAAGCAAAACCCATGACTCGTGATGGACGCAGAATAAACTGTTCACTGCTGCAGGACAAGCATGAGTTAGAAAAGCTTGTAACAAACAAGGAAGCTACACGATTCATGCAACCATTAAGAGGGACTCCAGCATACTGGGAGAAATCTCTCCGTGATCTGTTTGCTATGCTGAGACAACTGGGCACTCCAACATTTTTCTGTACGTTTAGTGCTGCTGAGATGAGATGGCCTGATGTGATTACTGCTATTAAAGCACAACAAGGTGAAACTGTGAACTTCGCTGAATTAGACTGGTCCGAAAAATGTGAAATCCTCAGAAGCAACCCTGTCACAGCCATGCGGATGTTTGAAAAACGAGTTGAAGCCTTGATGAGAGATTTGATCAATTCACCTGCTCAACCCATCGGTGAGGTAATTGACTTCTTTTACAGAGTAGAGTTCCAGCTACGTGGCTCTCCACACATTCACTGCTTATTTTGGGTGAAAGATGCTCCAGAGTTTGAAAAAGATGAAGATCAAGATGTGTGTGATTTCGTTGATAAATATATCTCATGCAAATTACCAGACCCAGACAAAGACCCAGAACTACATAAAATTGTAAGTGAAGTGCAGATGCACAGTCGTAACCACTCAAAATCCTGTAGAAAGAACAAGAAGCACTGCCGGTTTGGATTTCCTAAACCACCCATTAACAAGACCAAGATATCACGGCCCAGGCCTCCTCCTGCAGATCAGTCTGATGAAGGAAATGAATCAGAGGAAATAAATTATGCCAGTTTTGCAAAAGAACAGTTACAGAAGGTGTGGGATCTACTGAATGACTCAACTCAGAGCTTTGATAGCATTACACAGCTACTTCATACAGTAAACATGACTTATGAAGAGTACAAGAAACATATTGATACTATTTCTACATCAAGTTCAATAATTATGGAGAGACGGCCACAGGACTGCTGGGTGAATGGCTATAATCCAATGCTGTTAAGAGCCTGGGATGCAAACATGGACATACAGTTCATTCTCAACCCCTACAGCTGTATCATGTATATTGTCTCGTACATTTCAAAAGCTGAGCATGAGATGAGCGATTACCTTAAAAAAGTGATAAAAGACTCAAGCCATGATAACCTGACTGAACGTGAGTGCATGAAGCAGGTCATGAATGCCTACTCAAAGAACAGAGAAGTCAGTGCTCAGGAGGCAGTCGCTCGCACATGCAGTCTGAAATTAAAATCATCATCACGAGCTGTCGTATTCATACCTACTGATGACAACGCTGTAAAGATGAGTTTACCAATGAGCTGCTTGCAGACCATGGATGATGACATAGAGAACGTGTGGATGACCGGATTGCCAGACAAGTACAAGGCCAGACCAAACAGACCTGAATTTGAGAACATGTGCATGGCTGAATTTGCAAGTGAATACCGCATTGTTTATGCACGACAGAAAAAAGGTAAAAATGTTTTGCCACTCAAAAATAATATGGGACACATACAGAAAAGAACAAGAGGAAAACCTGCTGTCATCAGATTTGCACGTTTCTCACAGCAGAAAAACCCAGAAAAATTCTATGGAACTTTTCTAAAGCTTTACTTGCCATATCGCTTAGATGAGCAGCTGAAGTCCACACGATTTCCGACATATGAATCATTTTTTGCATTTGCTTCTGTAAAACTACCAGGAACTGATGAACTGCAGCGCGTGTGCAATATTGTAAATGAAAACCGTGAGAAATACGAAAAACATAATGAGGCTATTGAACAGGCAATTGAGGATTTTGAACAGAATGGTCCAGTTGAAGATGCATGGTCTACTTTGGCTCCAGCAAATGAACTGATCCGTTTGGAATGCATATCAGAACGTGAACCCACTGATCCCAATGATGTGAACGAGCAGGATGATGTTCCTGAATACACAGCATCTACCTCTGTCAGTAACACAGCTATGCCACTCGTGGAATCTACCCAACAAAATCATGCACAGATTCGAAAAATGTACCAGAGCTTGAATCAAACACAAGCTTCCATATTTTATGCAGTGCGAGACTGGTGCAAAAAATGTGTCTCTGGTGAAAACCCACAACAATTTCTGTATTTTTTGAATGGAGGAGCAGGAGTTGGTAAATCGCATGTTATCAAATCTATCCATGCAGAAGCAACCAAGATTTTGCGCAGGCTTCCATGCATACGAGAGCATACTGACATCTCCAAGCCAACCGTTCTTTTATCCTCGTTCACAGGAACTGCAGCCTTTGGAATCTCTGGGAAAACTCTCCATTGTCTCCTTAAACTCCCAAGAAGCTTGAAGCCTCCATACCAAGGCCTGGGAAACAGCTTGGATGAAATCAGGGCAGACCTTTCTAATGCACACATTTTAATTATTGATGAAATATCGATGGTGTCAAAACAGTTGTTTGCCTATGTGAACTGGAGACTGCAACAGATTAAAGGAAACCAGAAACCTTTTGGTGGATTATCTATACTTGCTGTAGGAGATTTTTATCAGCTACCACCTGTGGGAAGAGCAAAACCACTCTGTGTGTATGAGGACCATGTGCTGGACTTCTGGACCGATCATTTTCAAATGATAATTATGACACAGATCATGAGACAGAGAGATGATCTTGCATACGCTGAGCTGCTCAACAGACTGAGAGTAAAAAAGAAGCATGAGAAGCTGACTGATGCAGACAGGTGCATGTTAGAAACTGTTGTAAGATCCTCCCCTGAAGAGTGTCCCGCTGATGCATTGCACATCTATGCAACCAATAAAGAGGTCAGCAATCACAACACTGAAGCCATATCCTCCCACTTTTCAAATATCATTAACATCGATGCACATGATTACAAAAAAGATCCCCGAACAGGAGAAATGAAAAGACAAGCCGCACCATTTAAAGGAGACAGTCGTGACCTTATTGACACACTGCAGATTGCTATTGGTGCACGAGTGATGCTGACCAGAAATATTGATGTTGAACATGGATTGGTGAACGGCACTTTTTCCAACGTGGCAAAAATAACCTGGACCCGAGACGGATTGGTTCAATTAATTGGTCTTCATTTAGATAATGTGTCTGCTGGACAAAACCACCGCAACAAAGCAGCTGATGGAGATGACAACATTGTCTATATTGAGAGGTCAGAGGAACCACTGAAAAGAAAAGGGACAATTCGAAGACAATTTCCCATGAAGCTTGCTTTTGCATGTACCATCCATAAAGTGCAAGGAATGACGACTGATCGCGCTGTTGTATCTCTGAAGCACATATTCGAATCAGGCATGGCATACGTTGCACTCAGCAGAACAACATCACTCAGTGGACTGCACATTACTGACTTTGATGAAAAGAAAATCTTCTGTGATCCAGAAATAAGTGCCTCCTTGGAGAACATGCCAAAAGCAGATTTTCACAGCATCCAGCCCATGCTACATATCGTACAGGATCCGAACCTGAATTCAGCTCTTAAAATCATTCACCATAACACAGAGGGACTGGAGTGCCATATGGATGATTTAAAATGCCACCATGAGCTTCTCTTGGCTGATGTTTTGTGCCTCACTGAAACACACCTGTCAGGCTCAACTGTTTCTGCACATCTACATCTGGATGGATACACCATGTACAAACGCAACAGGCATGCATCCTACACAAACTATGCACATTTGGCAAACACGAATGGCGGTGGAGTGGCCATTTATGTGAAGAACAACTTTAAAGTTTGTCCTCTGATGTACATGCAGAATGTTACTGACTTGGAATATTTGGTTTTGAAGATAGAAGCCCCCAAACAAGCACTTCTTGCAGTAGTCTACAGACCACCGAGTTATAATTTGGGAGAGTTTTTGGCACATCTGAACGCACTCTTGACATCTCTGGAGATCATCGATTTAAGGCCTCTAATCATTTGTGGCGACTTCAATGAAGATCAGCTTTCTCAATGCAACAAACCTATTCTCAATTTGTTTGAAGATAAAGGATTCACACAGCTGATCAGCACTGGCACAACAGAAAAAAACACCCTTCTGGACCCTGTCTTCATAAGCGGCGCACATGCAAACGTCAGAGCAGGAGTTCTACAGACATATTACAGCTATCATGATCCTGTGTATTGTGTAATAGAATAGATACATCAAAATATATACAAATATGCATCACACATTCAAAACTGCTGTAAGATAACATCTTTATTTTAAGAAAAAATAATGCTACTACAAATAAATATATACCACTAAACTGTTCTCATTTTGTCTACTTCTTGTGTGTATGTGTGTGTGAATGTGTTTGACATAGTGTGTGTGTGTGTGTGTGTGTGTGTGTGTGTGTGTGTTAGATAAGGAATGAATGGAGAGTGAATGTCCTTTCCAAGGATCGCCACCTTGACGTGGTGGAAAGGCTTGTGTGTTCCAGTGATCCCAAGAGTGAATCATTCTAGAGTTTGTTTTTTTTTACTCCAGTTTGACTTGCTTAAGGGTGAGGTTCCAGACTAAGTGCGATCCAAATGGCCATTGACTAAATAAAATATTTTTTAAGCATAATTACTTGACTTTGTCTTTATTTATCCATACACACACACAGACACGCTTCTCTAACTGTCTCTCACACACACACACACAGACACGTTCACTCACACAGACACACTGACTCACTCATTTTCAGTTTAGAGTTTATAAGTGTACGAATTCAAACAAAGACTTTAATGTTTAGAGTTTATTACAGTTTTTCTCAGTCTCTTTGGTGCATTTCTCACATCACTATTTACATTTGCACAACAGTTAGTTCAACATCCACAACATTTAGTCATTTGTGCACATCATAGTAGCAGTTTCTCATTCCTTCCAACAAATTGCAAATGCTTTTGGACATGCATCAATTGCTTTCATACAACTCACTGCTGTTTTATAACATTATCATTTGCTTATGTCATATCAGTCCAAATTAACTATACTTGTGAATGCTGAATAGTCATTCCATATAAAACTAATAGTCCTCATTTCATTGCTTGAGTCATCACATACAAAAATGTTAAACTAGTTGTCAAAATCTGTCAAGTATTTTTTTTTACCTTTAAGAAAAAGCTTTTTTTATCCTAAATTGAACAATTTCTCGCAGGTGAACCTCAGCTTTCACTGATGAGAAGAGATGTGCATAAATGATTTACAGTATATGTTGTATGTTCAGTTCCAATATTGTACTGTGATCTTGTTTACAGTTGTGCACCGATCTACCCAAAGGGAGTTTATGGTTGTTGTAAATAAGGGTGTATTTATTCTTTTGTACAATGCTCTGAACATATTAGAATTGCAAAGACCATGCAGTAAAAATGTGAAACATACATATTCAGTGTCTTGTACTCAATTACTGTACCTCACTAAATACAGTAATGTGAAACTTTACTGTAGTTTTCAAATGGCTGTGCAAATAGTTTATAGGACTGTCTTGAGCATTTTCAGGTAGTGTCACCAAGATCTGAATTTTTTTGCATTATCAAACACTTACAGAGTAAACTGTCATAATGAAAACATGACAAAGCCATTTGACTATCTTGTTCATAAACACTGGTGTTAAGACTTCATCTTGATGACACTTTCAATGACATGAATACTTGCTTTTGAGGAACGAGTT
This sequence comes from Hybognathus amarus, assembly GCA_030378365.1. Taxonomy (NCBI): domain Eukaryota; kingdom Metazoa; phylum Chordata; class Actinopteri; order Cypriniformes; family Leuciscidae; genus Hybognathus; species Hybognathus amarus. The sequence goes on along the minus strand of JAQIUQ010005730.1, from coordinate 41,501 downwards.
ATCCATTTTGAGCAAGTGACACATTTTTGCAGGTTATCAAATAAGTTTAGCAGTTTGCCCTAATTGTTTTGAGAACTGCATTAACTGTTGTGCAAATGTAAATAGTGATGTGAGAAATGCACCAAAGCGATCGAGAAAAACTAATTGAAATGAGTAAGTGTCCAGAGTTTATTAATTTATGAGTTTAATTGTTCATGAGAGTGTATTAGAGTATGAGTTTATGAATTTAGAGTTTGAGTTTAGAGTTTATTAATTGAAATGAGTAAGTGTCCAGAGTTTATTCATTTGAGTTTAATTGTTCATGAGAGTTTATTAGAGTTTATGAGTTTAGAGTTTATAAGTTTAAATTAGAGTATGAGTTTATGAATTTAGAGTTTAGAGTTTATAAGTTTAAATAAGTAAGTGTCCAGTTTATTAATTTATGAGTTTAATTGGTAATTGTTTAGATAGATAGATAGATAGATAGATAGATAGATAGATAGATAGATAGATAGATAGATAGATAGATAGATAGATAGATAGATAGATAGATAGATAGATAGATAGATAGATAGATAGATAGATAGATAGATAGATAGATAGATAGATGAGAAATCATCACCATGATGATGCGGCCTCATGCCTATGGCCTACGGATAGAAATAGATAGATAGATAGATAGATAGATAGATAGATAGATAGATAGATAGATAGATAGATAGATAGATAGATAGATAGATAGATAGATAGATAGATAGATGAGAAATCATCACCATTTAGTATTGCACGAGGCCTGCGGCCTCGTGCCTATGGCCTACGGTTGCTAGGGTGCTGTAACTGGTTGCTATGGTGTGATTTTAGAGTTTGAGTTTAGAGTTTATAAGTTTAAATGAGTAAGTGTGCAGAGTTTATTAATTTATGAGTTTAATAGTTTTATGAGAGTTTATAAGAGTATGAGTTTATGAATTTAGAGTTTATAAGTTTAAATGAGTCTAAGAGTTCAAGTTTAGAGTTTATTAATTTATTGTGAGTTTAAGAGTTTAAGATTAGATAGATAAGTGTCATAGATAGATGAGTTCATTAGTTTGAATGAGTCTCAATGGCTCATATAGTGTATAGAATGACAGTTTGATTGAGTCTAGGGCTTCAAGGTATTTAGATTTGAATTTTTGACAGTTGGGGAGTTTGAAAATCTGAACATTCCACAATGTTAAGTCAATGGGAGTTTTTTCCGACTTTGATCGTCATTTTTAGGAGAACCGTAAGTCCGATCAGTTAGAAAAGATATAGCACACTAAGTCAGAACAGTTTGAGTGTCCGTGCCGAGTTTGGAGTATGTGGAGTTAAAGCTCTAGGAGGAGATAGAGTCAGAAAATTTTCCGCTCAGAAAAAGAATAATAATAATAATAACTAGACAAAGTTCGTCGAGACAAACTTTAAGTTGGCTTGTGAAAGTTTGGAACAGAAAGTTTGAAGTTAAAATTAGTTTATAGTTTAAAATAGTTTAAAGTAGTTTAAATATTGTGAAAATTTAGAACAGAAAGTTTGAAGAAGTTTAAATTAAGTTTAAGTTTAAATTAGTTTATAGTGTAAATTAGTTTATAGTTTAAAATAGTCTAAATTTTAAATTAGTTTGAATTTTAAAGTAGTTTAAAGTTAAATTAGTTTAAAGTTTAAATTAGTTTAAAATTTAACAGTTTAAAGTGTAAAAGTATAGTTTGAAGTAATTTAAAGTTGCTACGGTGTTTCTAGTGGGTTGCTAAGGTGTTCTGGGTTGTTGCTATGTGGTTGTTAAGGTATTTTGGGTGGTTGCTGTGGTGTTCTGGGTGGTTGCTAGGATGTTCTAACATATTTTGGGTGGTTGCTAGGCGGTTGCTAGGGTATTTCGGGTGGTTGTTAGGGTGTTCTGGGTGGTTGCTAGGATGTTTTAATGTATTTAGGTGGTTGCTGGGGTGTTCTGGTTGGTTGCTATGGTGTTGCTAGGCGGTTGCTAAGGTGTTCTTGGTGGTTGCTAGGGTGCTACTAGGCAGTTGCTAGGGTGTTCTGGGTGGTTGCTATGGTGTTGCTAGGCAGTTGCTAGGGTGATCTGGGTGGTTGCTATGATGTTGTTAGGCGGTTGCTATGTGTTCTGGGTGGTCGCTATGGTGTTGCTAGGCGGTTGCTAGGGTGTTCTGGGTGGTTGCTATGGTGGTGCTAGGCGGTTGCTAAGGTGTTATGGGTGGTTGCTAGGGTGTTGCTAGGCAGTTGCTAAGGTGTTTTGGTGGTTGCTAGGCGGTTGCTAGGGGATTCTGGGTGGTTGCTATGGTGTTGCTAGGCGGTTGCTAGGGTGTTCTGGTGGTTGCTAAGGTGTTGCTAGGCAGTTGCTAAGGTGTTCCGGGTGGTTGCTATGGTGTTGCTAGGCAGTTGCTAAGGTGTTCTGGGTGGTTGCTATGGTGTTGCTAGGCGGTTGCTAGGGTGTTCTGGTGGTTGCTAAGGTGTTGCTAGGCAGTTGCTAAGGTGTTATGGGTGGTTGCTAGGGGGTTGCTAGGCAGTTGCTAAGGTGTTTTTGTGGTTGCTAGGCGGTTACTAGGGGATTCTGGGTGGTTGCTATGGTGTTGCTAGGTGGTTGCTAGGGTGTTCTGGGTGGTTGCTAGGGTGTTGCTAGGCGGTTGCTAGGGTGTTCTGGTGGTTGCTAAAGTGTTGCTAGGCAGTTGCTAAGGTGTTCCGGGTGGTTGCTATGGTGTTGCTAGGCAGTTGCTAAGGTGTTCTGGGTGGTTGCTATGGTGTTGCTAGGCGGTTGCTAGGGGGTTCTGGGTGGTTGCTATGGTGTTGCTAGGCTGGTTGCTAGGGTGTTCTGGGTGGTTGCTATGGTGTTGCTAGGTGGTTGCTATGGTGTTCTGGGTGGTTGCTATGGTGTTGCTAGGTGGTTGCTATGGTGTTCTGGGTGGTTGCTATGGTGTTGCTAGGCGGTTGCTAGGGTGTTCTGGTGGTTGCTATGGTGTTGCTAGGCAGTTGCTAAGGTGTTCTGGGTGGTTGCTATGGTGTTGCTAGGCGGTTGCTAAGGGTGTTCTGGTGGTTGCTAGGGTGTTGCTAGGCAGTTGCTAGGGTATTCTGGGTGGTTGCTATGGTGTTGCTAGGTGGTCCAGTATGGTGCTATGGTGTTGCTACACTGTGATCCAGAGTTATGTTCAATATAAAGCGGTTTCTATGGTGTAGGACGGCCCATTTCATGGGCCGTCCTACACCATAGTAAGTCAGTGTGGCAAATTTGGGCAGCTCCTGCCACCCAGGGGTGCAACTTTTACCCCACTGTGAGGTATTTTCTTACAGAGCCTGTCAGCCTCTTCAAATGTGGTACATTACAAGTTTCTGAGAAATCATCGCCATTTAGCATTGCACGAGGCCTGCGGCCTCGTGCCTATGGCCTACGGTTGCTAGGGTGCTGTAACTGGTTGCTATGGTGTGAATTTAGAGTTTATGAGTTTAGAGTTTATAAGTTTTAATGAGTAAGTGTCCAGAGTTTATTAATTTATGAGTTTAATAGTTTGAGAGTTTATTAGAGTATAAGTTTATGAATTTAGAGTTTATGGGTTAGAGTTTATAAGTTTAAATGAGTCTAAGAGTTCAAGTTTAGAGTTTATTAATTTATTGTGAGTTTAACAGTTTAAGATTAGATAGATAAGTGTCATAGATAGATGAGTTCATTAGTTTAAATGAGTCTCAATGGCTCATAGTGTAAATGGCAGTTGGAGTCTAGGGCTTCAAGGTATTTAGATTTGAAATTTTGACAGTTGGGGAGTCTGGCAGTCTGAACATTCCACAATGTTAAGTCAATGGGATTTTTAAATTGTTTTTTTCGAGGTTTGATCGTCATTTTTAGGAGAACCGTAAGTCCGATCAGTTAGAAAAGATATAGCACACTAAGTCAGAACAGTTTGAGTGTCCGTGCCGAGTTTGGAGTATGTGGAGTTAAAGCTCTAGGAGGAGATAGAGTTAGAAATTTTAGTCTGAGTAAGAAGAATAATAATAACTAGATTAAAAAGTTTGTCGAGACAAACTTTAAGTTGGCTTGTGAAAGTTTGGAACAGAAAGTTTGATAGATAAAGTTAGAAATATATAGATAGATAGAGTTAGAAAGAGTTAGAAAGAGATAGATAGAATAAATAGATAGCTAGAGTTAGAAAGTGATAGATAGATAGATAGATAGATAGATAGATAGATAGATAGATAGATAGATAGATAGATAGATAGATAGATAGATAGATAGATAGATAGATAGATAGATAGATAGATAGATAGATAGATAGATAGATAGATAGATAGATAGATAGATAGATAGATAGATAGATAGATAGATAGATAGATAGATAGATAGATAGATAGATAGATAGATAGATAGATAGATAGATAGATAGATAGATAGATAGATAGATAGATAGATAGTCTTTGGTGGTTGCTATGGTGTTGCTATGCGGTTGCTAGGGTGTTCTGGGTGGTTGCTATGGTGTTGCTAGGCAGTTACTAGGGTTATCTGGGTGGTTGCTATGGTGTTGCTAGGCAGTTGCTAAGGTGTATTGGTGGTTGCTAGGCGGTTGCTAGGGGGTTCTGGGTGGTTGCTATGGTGTTGCTAGGGTGTTCTGGGTGGTTGCTAGGGTGTTGCTAGGCAGTTGCTAGGGGGTTCTGGGTGGTTGCTATGGTGTTGCTAGGTGGTTGCTAGGGTGTTCTGGGTGGTTGCTATGGTGTTGCTAGGCGGTTGCTATGGTGTTCTGGGTGGTTGGTATGGTGTTGCTAGGCGGTTGCTAGGGGGTTCTGGGTGGTTGCTATGGTGTTGCTAGGCGGTTGCTAGGGTGTTCTGGGTGGTTGCTATGGTGTTCTGGGTGGTTGCTATGGTGTTGCTAGGCGGTTGCTAAGGTGTTCTGGGTGGTTGCTATGGTGTTGCTAGGCGGTTGCTAGGGTGTTCCGGTGGTTGCTAAGGTGTTGCTAGGCAGTTGCTAAGGTGTTCTGGGTGGTTGCTATGGTGTTGCTAGGCGGTTGCTAGGGTGTTCTGGGTGGTTGCTAGGGTGTTGCTAGGCGGTTGCTAGGGTGTTCTGGGTGGTTGCTATGGTGTTGCTAGGCGGTTGCTATGGTGTTCTGGGTGGTTGCTATGGTGTTGCTAGGCGGTTGCTAGGGGGTTCTGGGTGGTTGCTATGGTGTTGCTAGGTGGTTGCTAGGGTGTTCTGGGTGGTTGCTATGGTGTTGCTAGGCGGTTGCTAGGGTGATCTGGTTGATAGATAGATAGATAGATAGATAGATAGATAGATAGATAGATAGATAGATAGATAGATAGATAGATAGATAGATAGATAGATAGATAGATAGATAGATAGATAGATAGATAGATAGAGTTAGAAAGATAGATAGAGTTAGAGATAGATAGATTTATAGATAGATAGATAGATAGATAGATAGATAGATAGATAGATAGATAGATAGATAGATAGATAGATAGATAGATAGATAGATAGATAGATAGATAGATAGATAGATAGATAGATAGATAGATAGATAGATAGATAGATAGATAGATAGATAGATAGATAGATAGATAGAGTTAGAGATAGATAGATAGATAGATAGATAGATAGATAGAGATAGATAGATAGATAGATAGATAGATAGATAGATAGATAGATAGATAGATAGATAGATAGATAGATAGATAGATAGATAGATAGATAGATAGATAGATAGATAGATAGAGTTAGATAGATAGATAGATAGATAGATAGATAGATAGATAGATAGATAGATAGATAGATAGATAGATAGATAGATAGATAGATAGATAGATAGATAGATAGATAGATAGATAGATAGATAGATAGATAGATAGATAGATAGATAGAGATAGATAGATAGATAGATAGATAGATAGATAGATAGATAGATAGATAGATAGATAGATAGATAGATAGATAGATAGAGTTAGATAGATAGATAGAGTTAGAGATAGATAGATAGATAGATAGATAGATAGATAGATAGATAGATAGATAGATAGATAGATAGATAGATAGATAGATAGATAGATAGATAGATAGATAGATAGATAGATAGATAGATAGATAGATAGATAGATAGATAGATAGATAGATAGATAGATAGATAGATAGATAGATAGATAGATAGATAGATAGATAGATAGATAGATAGATAGATAGATAGATAGATAGATAGATAGATAGATAGATAGATAGATAAGTGTCATAGATAGATGAGTTCATTAGTTTGAATGAGTTTCAATGGCTCATATAGTGTATAGAATGACAGTTTGATTGAGTCTAGGGCTTCAAGGTATTTAGATTTGAATTTTTGACAGTTGGGGAGTTTGAATTTCTGAAGATTCCACAATGTTAAGTCAATGGGAGTTTTTTCCGACTTTGATCGTCATTTTTAGGAGAACCGTAAGTCCGATCAGTTAGAAAAGATATAGCACACTAAGTCAGAACAGTTTGAGTGTCCGTGCCGAGTTTGGAGTATGTGGAGTTAAAGCTCTAGGAGGAGATAGAGTCAGAAAATTTTCCGCTCAGAAAAAGAATAATAATAATAATAACTAGATTAAAAAGTTTGTCGAGACAAACTTTAAGTTGGCTTGTGAAAGTTTGGAACAGAAAGTTTGATAGATAAAGTTAGAAATATATAGATAGATAGAGTTAGAAAGAGTTAGAAAGAGATAGATAGAATAAATAGATAGCTAGAGTTAGAAAGTGATAGATAGATAGATAGATAGATAGATAGATAGATAGATAGATAGATAGATAGATAGATAGATAGATAGATAGATAGATAGATAGATAGATAGATAGTTACTTTGGTGGTTGCTATGGTGTTGCTATGCGGTTGCTAGGGTGTTCTGGGTGGTTGCTATGGTGTTGCTAGGCAGTTACTAGGGTTATCTGGGTGGTTGCTATGGTGTTGCTAGGCAGTTGCTAAGGTGTATTGGTGGTTGCTAGGCGGTTGCTAGGGGGTTCTGGGTGGTTGCTATGGTGTTGCTAGGGTGTTCTGGGTGGTTGCTAGGGTGTTGCTAGGCAGTTGCTAGGGGGTTCTGGGTGGTTGCTATGGTGTTGCTAGGTGGTTGCTAGGGTGTTCTGGGTGGTTGCTATGGTGTTGCTAGGCGGTTGCTATGGTGTTCTGGGTGGTTGGTATGGTGTTGCTAGGCGGTTGCTAGGGGGTTCTGGGTGGTTGCTATGGTGTTGCTAGCTGGTTGCTAGGGTGTTCTGGGTGGTTGCTATGGTGTTGCTAGGTGGTTGCTATGGTGTTCTGGGTGGTTGCTATGGTGTTGCTAGGTGGTTGCTATGGTGTTCTGGGTGGTTGCTATGGTGTTGCTAGGCGGTTGCTAAGGTGTTCTGGGTGGTTGCTATGGTGTTGCTAGGCGGTTGCTAGGGTGTTCCGGTGGTTGCTAAGGTGTTGCTAGGCAGTTGCTAAGGTGTTCTGGGTGGTTGCTATGGTGTTGCTAGGCGGTTGCTAGGGGGTTCTGGGTGGTTGCTATGGTGTTGCTAGGCGGTTGCTATGGTGTTCTGGGTGGTTGCTATGGTGTTGCTAGGCGGTTGCTAAGGTGTTCTGGGTGGTTGCTATGGTGTTGCTAGGCGGTTGCTAGGGTGTTCCGGTGGTTGCTAAGGTGTTGCTAGGCAGTTGCTAAGGTGTTCTGGGTGGTTGCTATGGTGTTGCTAGGCGGTTGCTAGGGTGTTCTGGGTGGTTGCTAGGGTGTTGCTAGGCGGTTGCTAGGGTGTTCTGGGTGGTTGCTATGGTGTTGCTAGGCGGTTGCTATGGTGTTCTGGGTGGTTGCTATGGTGTTGCTAGGCGGTTGCTAGGGGGTTCTGGGTGGTTGCTATGGTGTTGCTAGGTGGTTGCTAGGGTGTTCTGGGTGGTTGCTATGGTGTTGCTAGGTGGTTGCTATGGTGTTCTGGGTGGTTGCTATGGTGTTGCTAGGCGGTTGCTAAGGTGTTCTGGGTGGTTGCTATGGTGTTGCTAGGCGGTTGCTAGGGTGTTCCGGTGGTTGCTAAGGTGTTGCTAGGCAGTTGCTAAGGTGTTCTGGGTGGTTGCTATGGTGTTGCTAGGCGGTTGCTAGGGGGTTCTGGGTGGTTGCTATGGTGTTGCTAGGCGGTTGCTATGGTGTTCTGGGTGGTTGCTATGGTGTTGCTAGGCGGTTGCTAAGGTGTTCTGGGTGGTTGCTATGGTGTTGCTAGGCGGTTGCTAGGGTGTTCCGGTGGTTGCTAAGGTGTTGCTAGGCAGTTGCTAAGGTGTTCTGGGTGGTTGCTATGGTGTTGCTAGGCGGTTGCTAGGGTGTTCTGGATGGTTGCTAGGGTGTTGCTAGGCGGTTGCTAGGGTGTTCTGGGTGGTTGCTATGGTGTTGCTAGGCGGTTGCTATGGTGTTCTGGGTGGTTGCTATGGTGTTGCTAGGTGGTTGCTAGGGGGTTCTGGGTGGTTGCTATGGTGTTGCTAGGTGGTTGCTAGGGTGTTCTGGGTGGTTGCTATGGTGTTAGATAGATAGATAGATAGATAGATAGATAGATAGATAGATAGATAGATAGATAGATAGATAGATAGATAGATAGATAGATAGATAGATAGATAGATAGATAGATAGATAGATAGATGATAGATAGATAGATAGATAGATAGATAGATAGATAGATAGATAGATAGATAGATAGATAGATAGATAGAGATAGATAGATAGATAGATAGATAGATAGATAGATAGATAGATAGATAGATAGATAGATAGATAGATAGATAGATAGATAGATAGATAGATAGATAGATAGATAGATAGATAGATAGATAGATAGATAGATAGATAGATAGAGATAGATAGATAGATAGATAGATAGATAGATAGATAGATAGATAGATAGATAGATAGATAGATAGATAGATAGATAGATAGATAGATAGATAGAGATAGATAGATAGATAGATAGATAGATAGATAGATAGATAGATAAATAGATAGATAGATAGATAGATAGATAGATAGATAGATAGATAGATAGATAGATAGATAGATAGATAGATAGATAGATAGATAGATAGATAGATAGATAGATAGATAGATAGATAGATAGATAGATAGATAGATGAATAGATAGATAGATAGATAGATAGATAGATAGATAGATAGATAGATAGATAGATAGATAGATAGATAGATAGATAGATAGATAGATAGATAGATAGATAGATAGATAGATAGATAGATAGATAGATAGATAGATAGATAGATAGATAGATAGATAGATAGATAGATAGATAGATAGATAGATAGATAGATAGATAGATAGATAGATAGATAGATAGATAGATAGATAGATAGATAGATAGATAGATAGATAGATAGATAGATAGATAGATATAGATAGATAGATAGATAGATAGATAGATAGATAGATAGATAGATAGATAGATAGATAGAGTTAGATAGATAGAGTTAGATAGATAGATAGATAGATAGATAGATAGATAGATAGATAGATAGATAGATAGATAGATAGATAGATAGATAGATAGATAGATAGATAGATAGATAGATAGATAGATAGATAGATAGATAGATAGATAGATAGATAGATAGATAGATAGATAGATAGATAGATAGATAGATAGAGATAGATAGATAGATAGATAGATAGATAGATAGATAGATAGATAGATAGATAGATAGATAGATAGATAGATAGATAGATAGATAGATAGATAGATAGATAGATAGATAGATAGATAGATAGATAGATAGATAGATAGATAGATAGATAGATAGATAGATAGATAGATAGATAGATAGAGTTAGATAGATAGATAGATAGATAGATAGATAGATAGATAGATAGATAGATAGATAGATAGATAGATAGATAGATAGATAGATAGATAGATAGATAGATAGATAGATAGATAGATAGATAGATAGATAGATAGATAGATAGATAGATAGATAGATAGATAGATAGATAGATAGATAGATAGATAGATAGATAGATAGATAGATAGATAGATAGATAGATAGATAGATAGATAGATAGATAGATAGATAGATAGATAGATAGATAGATAGATAGATAGATAGATAGATAGATAGATAGATAGATAGATGATAGATAGATAGATAGATAGATAGATAGATAGATAGATAGATAGATAGATAGATAGATAGATAGATAGATAGATAGATAGATAGATAGATAGATAGATAGATAGATAGATAGATAGATAGATAGATAGATAGATAGATAGATAGATAGATAGATAGATAGATAGATAGATAGATAGATAGATAGATAGATAGATAGATAGATAGATAGATAGATAGATAGATAGATAGATAGATAGATAGATAGATAGATAGATAGATAGATAGATAGATAGATAGATAGATAGATAGATAGATAGATAGATAGATAGATAGATAGATAGATAGATAGATAGATAGATAGATAGATAGATAGATAGATAGATAGATAGATAGATAGATAGATAGATAGATAGATAGATAGATAGATAGATAGATAGATAGATAGATAGATAGATAGATAGATAGATAGATAGATAGATAGATAGATAGATAGATAGATAGATAGATAGATAGATAGATAGATAGTGTCATAGATAGATGAGTTCATTCGTTTTAATGAGTCTCAATGGCTCATATAGTGTATAGAATGGCAGTTGGAGTCTAGGGCTTCAAGGTATTTAGATTTGAATTTTTGACAGTTGGGGAGTCTGGCAGTCTGAACATTCCGCAATGTTAAGTCAATGGGATATTTGAATCGTTTTTTTCGAGGTTTGATCGTCATTTTTAGGAAAACCGTAAGTCCGATCAGTCTGAAAAGATATAGCAACTCGAGTCAGAACAGCTTGAGTGTCCGTGCCGAGTTTGGAGTATGTGGAGTTAAAGCTCTAGGAGGAGATAGAGTCAGAAATTTTTTGAGTAAGAAGAATAATAATAATAATAATAATAATAAGTTTAAATAGCATTTCAGTAAGTTGGCTTTCACAAGCCAACTTAACTAGATTAAAAAGTTTGTCAAGACAAACTTTAAGTTGGCTTGTGAAAGTTTGGAACAGAAAGTTTGATAGATAAAGTTAGAAATATATAGATAGATAGAGTTAGAAAGAGTTAGAAAGAGATAGATAGAATAAATAGATAGCTAGAGTTAGAAAGTGATAGATAGATAGATAGATAGATAGATAGATAGATAGATAGATAGATAGATAGATAGATAGATAGATAGATAGATAGATAGATAGATAGATAGATAGATAGATAGATAGATAGATAGATAGATAGATAGATAGATAGATAGATAGATAGATAGATAGATAGATAGATAGAGTTAGATAGATAGATAGATAGATAGATAGATAGATAGATAGATAGATAGATAGATAGATAGATAGATAGATAGATAGATAGATAGATAGATAGATAGATAGATAGATAGATAGATAGATAGATAGATAGATAGATAGATAGATAGATAGATAGATAGATAGATAGATAGATAGATAGATAGATAGATAGATAGATAGATAGATAGATAGATAGATAGATAGATAGATAGATAGATAGATAGATAGATAGTGTCATAGATAGATGAGTTCATTAGTTTGAATGAGTTTCAATGGCTCATATAGTGTATAGAATGACAGTTTGATTGAGTCTAGGGCTTCAAGGTATTTAGATTTGAATTTTTGACAGTTGGGGAGTTTGAAATTCTGAAGATTCCACAATGTTAAGTCAATGGGAGTTTTTTCCGACTTTGATCGTCATTTTTAGGAGAACCGTAAGTCCGATCAGTTAGAAAAGATATAGCACACTAAGTCAGAACAGTTTGAGTGTCCGTGCCGAGTTTGGAGTATGTGGAGTTAAAGCTCTAGGAGGAGATAGAGTCAGAAAATTTTCCGCTCAGAAAAAGAATAATAATAATAATAACTAGATTAAAAAGTTTGTCGAGACAAACTTTAAGTTGGCTTGTGAAAGTTTGGAACAGAAAGTTTGATAGATAAAGTTAGAAATATATAGATAGATAGAGTTAGAAAGAGTTAGAAAGAGATAGATAGATAGATAAATAGATAGCTAGAGTTAGAAAGTGATAGATAGATAGATAGATAGATAGATAGATAGATAGATAGATAGATAGATAGATAGATAGATAGATAGATAGATAGATAGATAGATAGATAGATAGATAGATAGATACTTTGGTGGTTGCTATGGTGTTGCTATGCGGTTGCTAGGGTGTTCTGGGTGGTTGCTATGGTGTTGCTAGGCAGTTACTAGGGTTATCTGGGTGGTTGCTATGGTGTTGCTAGGCAGTTGCTAAGGTGTATTGGTGGTTGCTAGGCGGTTGCTAGGGGGTTCTGGGTGGTTGCTATGGTGTTGCTAGGGTGTTCTGGGTGGTTGCTAGGGTGTTGCTAGGCAGTTGCTAGGGGGTTCTGGGTGGTTGCTATGGTGTTGCTAGGTGGTTGCTAGGGTGTTCTGGGTGGTTGCTATGGTGTTGCTAGGCGTTGCTATGGTGTTCTGGGTGGTTGGTATGGTGTTGCTAGGCGGTTGCTAGGGGGTTCTGGGTGGTTGCTATGGTGTTGCTAGCTGGTTGCTAGGGTGTTCTGGGTGGTTGCTATGGTGTTGCTAGGTGGTTGCTATGGTGTTCTGGGTGGTTGCTATGGTGTTGCTAGGTGGTTGCTATGGTGTTCTGGGTGGTTGCTATGGTGTTGCTAGGCGGTTGCTAAGGTGTTCTGGGTGGTTGCTATGGTGTTGCTAGGCGGTTGCTAGGGTGTTCCGGTGGTTGCTAAGGTGTTGCTAGGCAGTTGCTAAGGTGTTCTGGGTGGTTGCTATGGTGTTGCTAGGCGGTTGCTAGGGGTTTCTGGGTGGTTGCTAAGGTGTTGCTAGGCGGTTGCTAAGGTGTTCTGGGTGGTTGCTATGGTGTTGCTAGGCGGTTGCTAAGGTGTTCTGGGTGGTTGCTATGGTGTTGGTAGGCAGTTGCTAGGGTGTTCCGGTGGTTGCTAAGGTGTTGCTAGGCAGTTGCTAAGGTGTTCTGGGTGGTTGCTATGGTGTTGCTAGGCGGTTGCTAGGGTGTTCTCGGTGGTTGCTAGGGTGTTGCTAGGCGGTTGCTAGGGTGTTCTGGGTGGTTGCTATGGTGTTGCTAGGCGGTTGCTATGGTGTTCTGGGTGGTTGCTATGGTGTTGCTAGGCGGTTGCTAGGGGGTTCTGGGTGGTTGCTATGGTGTTGCTAGGTGGTTGCTAGGGTGTTCTGGGTGGTTGCTATGGTGTTGCTAGGCGGTTGCTAGGGTGATCTGGTTGATAGATAGATAGATAGATAGATAGATAGATAGATAGATAGATAGATAGATAGATAGATAGATAGATAGATAGATAGATAGATAGATAGATAGATAGATAGATAGATAGATAGATAGATAGATAGATAGATAGATAGATAGATAGATAGATAGATAGATAGATAGATAGATAGATAGATAGATAGATAGATAGATAGATAGATAGATAGATAGAGTTAGATAGATAGATAGAGTAGATAGATAGATAGATAGATAGATAGATAGATAGATAGATAGATAGATAGATAGATAGATAGATAGATAGATAGATAGATAGATAGATAGATAGATAGATAGATAGATAGAGAGTTAGATAGATAGATAGAGTTAGAAAGATAGATAGAGTTAGAGATAGATAGATTTATAGATAGATAGATAGATAGATAGATAGATAGATAGATAGATAGATAGATAGATAGATAGATAGATAGATAGATAGATAGATAGATAGATAGATAGATAGATAGATAGATAGATAGATAGATAGATAGATAGATAGATAGATAGATAGATAGATAGATAGATAGATAGATAGAGTTAGATAGATAGATAGATAGATAGATAGATAGATAGATAGATAGATAGATAGATAGATAGATAGATAGAGATAGATAGATAGATAGATAGATAGATAGATAGATAGATAGATAGATAGAGTTAGATAGATAGATAGAGATAGATAGATAGATAGATAGATAGATAGATAGATAGATAGATAGATAGAGATAGATAGATAGATAGATAGATAGATAGATAGATAGATAGATAGATAGATAGATAGATAGATAGATAGATAGATAGATAGATAGATAGATAGATAGATAGATAGATAGATAGATAGATAGATAGATAGATAGATAGATAGATAGATAGATAGATAGATAGATAGATAGATAGAGTTAGATAGATAGATAGAGTTAGATAGATAGATAGAGTTAGAGATAGATAGATTGATAGATAGATAGATAGATAGATAGATAGATAGATAGATAGATAGATAGATAGATAGATAGATAGATAGATAGATAGATAGATAGATAGATAGATAGATAGATAGATAGAGTTAGATAGATAGATAGATAGATAGATAGATAGATAGATAGATAGATAGATAGATAGATAGATAGATAGATAGATAGATAGATAGATAGATAGATAGATAGATAGATAGATAGATAGATAGATAGATAGATAGATAGATAGATAGATAGATAGATAGATAGATAGATAGATAGATAGATAGATAGATAGATAGATAGATAGATAGATAGATAGATAGATAGATAGATAGATAGATAGATAAGTGTCATAGATAGATGAGTTCATTAGTTTGAATGAGTTTCAATGGCTCATATAGTGTATAGAATGACAGTTTGATTGAGTCTAGGGCTTCAAGGTATTTAGATTTGAATTTTTGACAGTTGGGGAGTTTGAATTTCTGAAGATTCCACAATGTTAAGTCAATGGGAGTTTTTTCCGACTTTGATCGTCATTTTTAGGAGAACCGTAAGTCCGATCAGTTAGAAAAGATATAGCACACTAAGTCAGAACAGTTTGAGTGTCCGTGCCGAGTTTGGAGTATGTGGAGTTAAAGCTCTAGGAGGAGATAGAGTCAGAAAATTTTCCGCTCAGAAAAAGAATAATAATAATAATAACTAGATTAAAAAGTTTGTCGAGACAAACTTTAAGTTGGCTTGTGAAAGTTTGGAACAGAAAGTTTTATAGATAAAGTTAGAAATATATAGATAGATAGAGTTAGAAAGAGTTAGAAAGAGATAGATAGAATAAATAGATAGCTAGAGTTAGAAAGTGATAGATAGATAGATAGATAGATAGATAGATAGATAGATAGATAGATAGATAGATAGATAGATAGATAGATAGATAGATAGATAGATAGATAGATAGATAGATAGATAGATAGATAGATAGATAGATAGATAGATAGATAGATAGATAGATAGATAGATAGATAGATAGATAGATAGATAGATAGATAGATAGATAGATAGATACTTTGGTGGTTGCTATGGTGTTGCTATGCGGTTGCTAGGGTGTTCTGGGTGGTTGCTATGGTGTTGCTAGGCAGTTACTAGGGTTATCTGGGTGGTTGCTATGGTGTTGCTAGGCAGTTGCTAAGGTGTATTGGTGGTTGCTAGGCGGTTGCTAGGGGGTTCTGGGTGGTTGCTATGGTGTTGCTAGGGTGTTCTGGGTGGTTGCTAGGGTGTTGCTAGGCAGTTGCTAGGGGGTTCTGGGTGGTTGCTATGGTGTTGCTAGGTGGTTGCTAGGGTGTTCTGGGTGGTTGCTATGGTGTTGCTAGGCGGTTGCTATGGTGTTCTGGGTGGTTGTTATGGTGTTGCTAGGCGGTTGCTAGGGGGTTCTGGGTGGTTGCTATGGTGTTGCTAGCTGGTTGCTAGGGTGTTCTGGGTGGTTGCTATGGTGTTGCTAGGTGGTTGCTATGGTGTTCTGGGTGGTTGCTATGGTGTTGCTAGGTGGTTGCTATGGTGTTCTGGGTGGTTGCTATGGTGTTGCTAGGCGGTTGCTAGGGTGTTCTGGGTGGTTACTATGGTGTTGCTAGGCGGTTGCTAGGGTGTTCCGGTGGTTGCTAAGGTGTTGCTAGGCGGTTGCTAAGGGTGTTCTGGGTGGTTGCTATGGTGTTGCTAGGGGCTTCTGGGTGGTTGCTATGGTGTTATTAGGCGGTTGCTATGGTGTTCTGGGTGGTTGCTATGGTGTTGCTAGGCGGTTGCTAGGGTGTTCTGGGTGGTTGCTATGGTGTTGCTAGGCGGTTGCTAGGGTGTTCCGGTGGTTGCTAAGGTGTTGCTAGGCGGTTGCTAAGGTGTTCTGGGTGGTTGCTATGGTGTTGCTAGGCGGTTGCTAGGGTGTTCTGGGTGGTTGCTAGGGTGTTGCTAGGCGGTTGCTAGGGTGTTCTGGGTGGTTGCTATGGTGTTGCTAGGCGGTAGCTATGGTGTTCTGGGTGGTTGCTATGGTGTTGCTAGGCGGTTGCTAGGGGGTTCTGGGTGGTTGCTATGGTGTTGCTAGGTGGTTGCTAGGGTGTTCTGGGTGGTTGCTATGGTGTTGCTAGGCGGTTGCTAGGGTGATCTGGTTGATAGATAGATAGATAGATAGATAGATAGATAGATAGATAGATAGATAGATAGATAGATAGATAGATAGATAGATAGATAGATAGATAGATAGATAGATAGATAGATAGATAGATAGATAGATAGATAGATAGATAGATAGATAGATAGATAGATAGATAGAGTTAGATAGATAGATAGAGTTAGATAGATAGATAGATAGATAGATAGATAGATAGATAGATAGATAGATAGATAGATAGATAGATAGATAGATAGATAGATAGATAGATAGATAGATAGATAGATAGATAGATAGATAGATAGATAGATAGATAGATAGATAGATAGATAGATAGATAGATAGATAGATAGATAGATAGATAGATAGATAGAGATAGATAGATAGATAGATAGATAGAGATAGATAGATAGATAGATAGATAGATAGATAGATAGATAGATAGATAGATAGATAGATAGATAGAGATAGATAGATAGATAGATAGATAGATAGATAGATAGATAGATAGATAGATAGATAGATAGATAGATAGATAGATAGATAGAGTTAGATAGATAGATAGAGTTAGATAGATAGATAGAGTAGATAGATAGATAGATAGATAGATAGATAGATAGATAGATAGATAGATAGATAGATAGATAGATAGATAGAGTTAGATAGATAGAGATAGATAGATAGATAGATAGAGATAGATAGATAGATAGATAGATAGATAGATAGATAGATAGATAGATAGATAGATAGATAGATAGATAGATAGATAGATAGATAGATAGATAGATAGAGTTAGATAGATAGATAGATTAGATAGATAGATAGATAGATAGATAGATAGATAGATAGATAGATAGATAGATAGATAGATAGATAGATAGATAGATAGATAGATAGATAGATAGATAGATAAGTGTCATAGATAGATGAGTTCATTAGTTTGAATGAGTTTCAATGGCTCATATAGTGTATAGAATGACAGTTTGATTGAGTCTAGGGCTTCAAGGTATTTAGATTTGAATTTTTGACAGTTGGGGAGTTTGAAATTCTGAAGATTCCACAATGTTAAGTCAATGGGAGTTTTTTCCGACTTTGATCGTCATTTTTAGGAGAACCGTAAGTCCGATCAGTTAGAAAAGATATAGCACACTAAGTCAGAACAGTTTGAGTGTCCGTGCCGAGTTTGGAGTATGTGGAGTTAAAGCTCTAGGAGGAGATAGAGTCAGAAAATTTTCCGCTCAGAAAAAGAATAATAATAATAATAACTAGACAAAGTTCGTCGAGACAAACTTTAAGTTGGCTTGTGAAAGTTTGGAACAGAAAGTTTAAAGTTAAAATTAGTTTATAGTTTAAAATAGTTTAAAGTAGTTTAAATATTGTGAAAATTTAGAACAGAAAGTTTGAAGAAGTTTAAATTAAGTTTAAGTTTAAATTAGTTTATAGTGTAAATTAGTTTATAGTTTAAAATAGTCTAAATTTTAAATTAGTTTGAATTTTAAAGTAGTTTAAAGTTAAATTAGTTTAAAGTTTAAATTAGTTTAAAATTTAACAGTTTAAAGTGTAAAAGTATAGTTTGAAGTAATTTAAAGTTGCTACGGTGTTTCTAGTGGGTTGCTAAGGTGTTCTGGGTTGTTGCTATGTGGTTGTTAAGGTATTTTGGGTGGTTGCTGTGGTGTTCTGGGTGGTTGCTAGGATGTTCTAACATATTTTGGGTGGTTGCTAGGCGGTTGCTAGGGTATTTCGGGTGGTTGTTAGGGTGTTCTGGGTGGTTGCTAGGATGTTTTAATGTATTTAGGTGGTTGCTGGGGTGTTCTGGTTGGTTGCTATGGTGTTGCTAGGCGGTTGCTAAGGTGTTCTTGGTGGTTGCTAGGGTGCTACTAGGCAGTTGCTAGGGTGTTCTGGGTGGTTGCTATGGTGTTGCTAGGCAGTTGCTAGGGTGATCTGGGTGGTTGCTATGATGTTGTTAGGCGGTTGCTATGTGTTCTGGGTGGTCGCTATGGTGTTGCTAGGCGGTTGCTAGGGTGTTCTGGGTGGTTGCTATGGTGGTGCTAGGCGGTTGCTAAGGTGTTATGGGTGGTTGCTAGGGTGTTGCTAGGCAGTTGCTAAGGTGTTTTGGTGGTTGCTAGGTGTTGCTAGGCGGTTGCTAGGGTGATTCTGGGTGGTTGCTATGGTGTTGCTAGGCGGTTGCTAGGGTGTTCTGGTGGTTGCTAAGGTGTTGCTAGGCAGTTGCTAAGGTGTTCCGGGTGGTTGCTATGGTGTTGCTAGGCAGTTGCTAAGGTGTTCTGGGTGGTTGCTATGGTGTTGCTAGGCGGTTGCTAGGGTGTTCTGGGTGGTTGCTAAGGTGTTGCTAGGCAGTTGCTAAGGTGTTATGGGTGGTTGCTAGGGTGTTGCTAGGCAGTTGCTAAGGTGTTCTGGTTGGTTGCTAGATGATAGATAGATAGATAGATAGATAGATAGATAGATAGATAGATAGATAGATAGATAGATAGATAGATAGATAGATAGATAGATAGATAGATAGATAGATAGATAGAGATAGATAGATAGATAGATAGATAGATAGATAGATAGATAGATAGATAGATAGATAGATAGATAGATAGATAGATAGATAGATAGATAGATAGATAGATAGATAGATAGATAGATAGATAGATAGATAGATAGATAGATAGATAGATAGATAGATAGATAGATAGATAGATAGATAGATAGATAGATAGATAGAGTAGATAGATAGATAGATAGAGATAGATAGATAGATAGAGTTAGATAGATAGATAGAGTTAGAGATAGATAGATAGATAGATAGATAGATAGATAGATAGATAGATAGATAGATAGATAGATAGATAGATAGATAGATAGATAGATAGATAGATAGATAGATAGATAGATAGATAGATAGATAGATAGATAGATAGATAGATAGATAGATAGATAGAGTTAGAAAGATAGATAGAGTTAGAGATAGATAGATTTATAGATAGATAGATAGATAGATAGATAGATAGATAGATAGATAGATAGATAGATAGATAGATAGATAGATAGATAGATAGATAGATAGATAGATAGATAGATAGATAGATAGATAGATAGATAGATAGATAGATAGATAGATAGATAGATAGATAGATAGATAGATAGATAGATAGATAGATAGATAGATAGATAGATAGATAGATAGATAGATAGATAGATAGATAGATAGATAGATAGATAGATAGATAGATAGATAGATAGATAGATAGATAGATAGATAGATAGATAGATAGATAGATAGATAGATAGATAGATAGATAGATAGATAGATAGATAGATAGATAGATAGATAGATAGATAGATAGATAGATAGAGATAGATAGATAGATAGATAGATAGATAGATAGATAGATAGATAGATAGATAGATAGATAGATAGATAGATAGATAGATAGATAGATAGATAGATAGATAGATAGATAGATAGATAGATAGATAGAGTTAGATAGATAGATAGAGTTAGAGATAGATAGATAGATAGATAGATAGATAGATAGATAGATAGATAGATAGATAGATAGATAGATAGATAGATAGATAGATAGATAGATAGATAGATAGATAGATAGATAGATAGATAGATAGATAGATAGATAGATAGATAGATAGATAGATAGATAGATAGATAGATAGATAGATAGATAGATAGATAGATAGATAAGTGTCATAGATAGATGAGTTCATTAGTTTGAATGAGTTTCAATGGCTCATATAGTGTATAGAATGACAGTTTGATTGAGTCTAGGGCTTCAAGGTATTTAGATTTGAATTTTTGACAGTTGGGGAGTTTGAATTTCTGAAGATTCCACAATGTTAAGTCAATGGGAGTTTTTTCCGACTTTGATCGTCATTTTTAGGAGAACCGTAAGTCCGATCAGTTAGAAAAGATATAGCACACTAAGTCAGAACAGTTTGAGTGTCCGTGCCGAGTTTGGAGTATGTGGAGTTAAAGCTCTAGGAGGAGATAGAGTCAGAAAATTTTCCGCTCAGAAAAAGAATAATAATAATAATAACTAGATTAAAAAGTTTGTCGAGACAAACTTTAAGTTGGCTTGTGAAAGTTTGGAACAGAAAGTTTGATAGATAAAGTTAGAAATATATAGATAGATAGAGTTAGAAAGAGTTAGAAAGAGATAGATAGAATAAATAGATAGCTAGAGTTAGAAAGTGATAGATAGATAGATAGATAGATAGATAGATAGATAGATAGATAGATAGATAGATAGATAGATAGATAGATAGATAGATAGATAGATAGATAGATAGATAGATAGATAGATAGATAGATAGATAGATAGATAGATAGATAGATAGATAGATAGATAGATAGATAGATAGATACTTTGGTGGTTGCTATGGTGTTGCTATGCGGTTGCTAGGGTGTTCTGGGTGGTTGCTATGGTGTTGCTAGGCAGTTACTAGGGTTATCTGGGTGGTTGCTATGGTGTTGCTAGGCAGTTGCTAAGGTGTATTGGTGGTTGCTAGGCGGTTGCTAGGGGGTTCTGGGTGGTTGCTATGGTGTTGCTAGGGTGTTCTGGGTGGTTGCTAGGGTGTTGCTAGGCAGTTGCTAGGGGGTTCTGGGTGGTTGCTATGGTGTTGCTAGGTGGTTGCTAGGGTGTTCTGGGTGGTTGCTATGGTGTTGCTAGGCGGTTGCTATGGTGTTCTGGGTGGTTGTTATGGTGTTGCTAGGCGGTTGCTAGGGGGTTCTGGGTGGTTGCTATGGTGTTGCTAGCTGGTTGCTAGGGTGTTCTGGGTGGTTGCTATGGTGTTGCTAGGTGGTTGCTATGGTGTTCTGGGTGGTTGCTATGGTGTTGCTAGGTGGTTGCTATGGTGTTCTGGGTGGTTGCTATGGTGTTGCTAGGCGGTTGCTAGGGTGTTCTGGGTGGTTACTATGGTGTTGCTAGGCGGTTGCTAGGGTGTTCCGGTGGTTGCTAAGGTGTTGCTAGGCGGTTGCTAAGGGTGTTCTGGGTGGTTGCTATGGTGTTGCTAGGGGCTTCTGGGTGGTTGCTATGGTGTTATTAGGCGGTTGCTATGGTGTTCTGGGTGGTTGCTATGGTGTTGCTAGGCGGTTGCTAGGGTGTTCTGGGTGGTTGCTATGGTGTTGCTAGGCGGTTGCTAGGGTGTTCCGGTGGTTGCTAAGGTGTTGCTAGGCGGTTGCTAAGGTGTTTTGGGTGGTTGCTATGGTGTTGCTAGGCGGTTGCTAGGGTGTTCTGGGTGGTTGCTAGGGTGTTGCTAGGCGGTTGCTAGGGTGTTCTGGGTGGTTGCTATGGTGTTGCTAGGCGGTAGCTATGGTGTTCTGGGTGGTTGCTATGGTGTTGCTAGGCGGTTGCTAGGGGGTTCTGGGTGGTTGCTATGGTGTTGCTAGGTGGTTGCTAGGGTGTTCTGGGTGGTTGCTATGGTGTTGCTAGGCGGTTGCTAGGGTGATCTGGTTGATAGATAGATAGATAGATAGATAGATAGATAGATAGATAGATAGATAGATAGATAGATAGATAGATAGATAGATAGATAGATAGATAGATAGATAGATAGATAGATAGATAGATAGATAGATAGATAGATAGATAGATAGATAGATAGATAGATAGATAGATAGATAGATAGATAGATAGATAGATAGATAGATAGATAGATAGATAGAGTTAGAGATAGATAGATAGATAGATAGATAGATAGATAGATAGATAGATAGATAGATAGATAGATAGATAGATAGATAGATAGATAGATAGATAGATAGATAGATAGATAGATAGATAGATAGATAGATAGATAGATAGATAGATAGATAGATAGATAGATAGATAGATAGATAGATAGATAGATAGATAGATAGATAGATAGATAGATAGATAGATAGATAGATAGATAGATAGATAGAGTTAGATAGATAGATAGATAGATAGATAGAATAGATAGATAGATAGATAGATAGATAGATAGAGATAGATAGATAGATAGATAGATAGATAGATAGATAGATAGATAGATAGATAGATAGATAGATAGATAGATAGATAGATAGATAGATAGATAGATAGATAGATAGATAGATAGATAGAATAGATAGATAGATAGATAGATAGATAGATAGATAGATAGATAGATAGATAGATAGATAGATAGATAGATAGATAGATAGATAGATAGATAGATAGATAGATAGATAGATAGATAGAGATAGATAGATAGATAGATAGATAGATAGATAGAGATAGATAGATAGATAGATAGATAGATAGATAGATAGATAGATAGATAGATAGATAGATAGAGAGATAGATAGAGAGTTAGATAGATAGATAGAGTTAGAAAGATAGATAGAGTTAGAAAGATAGATAGATTTATAGATAGATAGATAGATTATAGATAGATAGATAGATAGATAGATAGATAGATAGATAGATAGATAGATAGATAGATAGATAGATAGATAGATAGATAGATAGATAGATAGATAGATAGATAGATAGATAGATAGATAGATAGATAGATAAGTGTCATAGATAGATGAGTTCATTAGTTTGAATGAGTTTCAATGGCTCATATAGTGTATAGAATGACAGTTTGATTGAGTCTAGGGCTTCAAGGTATTTAGATTTGAATTTTTGACAGTTGGGGAGTTTGAAATTCTGAAGATTCCACAATGTTAAGTCAATGGGAGTTTTTTCCGACTTTGATCGTCATTTTTAGGAGAACCGTAAGTCCGATCAGTTAGAAAAGATATAGCACACTAAGTCAGAACAATCTATCTATCTATCTATCTATCTATCTATCTATCTATCTATCTATCTATCTATCTATCTATCTATCTATCTATCTATCTATATCATCTATCTATCTATCTATCTATCTATCTATCTATCTATCTATCTATCTATCTATATCTATCTATCTATCTATCTATCTATCTATCTATCTATCTATCTATCTATCTATCTATCTATCTATCTATCTATCTATCTATCTATCTATCTATCTATCTATCTATCTATCTATCTATCTATCTATCTATCTCTATCTATCTATCTATCTATCTATCTATATCTATCTATCTATCTATCTATCTATCTATCTATCTATCTATCTATCTATCTATCTATCTATCTATCTATCTATCTATCTATCTATCTATCTCTATCTATCTATCTAACTCTATCTATCTATCTATCTCTATCTATCTATCTATCTATCTATCTATCTATCTATCTATCTATCTATCTATCTATCTATCTATCTACTCTATCTATCTATCTATCTATCTATCTATCTATCTATCTATCTATCTATCTATCTATCTATCTATCTATCTATCTATCTATCTATCTATCTATCTATCTATCTAACTCTATCTATCTATCTATCTATCTATCTATCTATCTATCATCTATCTATCTATCTATCTATCTATCTATCTATCTATCTATCTATCTATCTATCTATCTATCTATCTATCTATCTATCTATCTATCTATCTATCTATCTATCTATCTCTATCTATCTATCTATCTATATCTATCTATCTATCTATCTATCTATCTATCTATCTATCTATCTATCTATCTATCTATCTATCTATCTAATCTATCTATCTATCTACTCTATCTATCTATCTATCTATCTATCTATCTATCTATCTATCTATCTATCTATCTATCTATCTATCTATCTATCTATCTATCTATCTATCTATCTATCTATCTATCTATCTATCTATCTATCTATCTATCTATCTATCTATCTATCTATCTATCTATCTATCTATCTATCTATCTATCTATCTATCTATCTATCTATCTATCTATCTATCTATCTATCAACCAGATCACCCTAGCAACCGCCTAGCAACACCATAGCAACCACCCAGAACACCCTAGCAACCACCTAGCAACACCATAGCAACCACCCAGAACCCCCTAGCAACCGCCTAGCAACACCATAGCAACCACCCAGAACACCATAGCTACCGCCTAGCAACACCATAGCAACCACCCAGAACACCCTAGCAACCGCCTAGCAACACCCTAGCAACCACCCAGAACACCCTAGCAACCGCCTAGCAACACCATAGCAACCACCCAAAACACCTTAGCAACCGCCTAGCAACACCTTAGCAACCACCGGAACACCCTAGCAACCGCCTAGCAACACCATAGCAACCACCCAGAACACCCTAGCAACCGCCTAGCAACACCATAGCAACCACCCAGAACACCATAGCAACCGCCTAATAACACCATAGCAACCACCCAGAAGCCCCTAGCAACACCATAGCAACCACCCAGAACACCCTTAGCAACCGCCTAGCAACACCTTAGCAACCACCGGAACACCCTAGCAACCGCCTAGCAACACCATAGTAACCACCCAGAACACCCTAGCAACCGCCTAGCAACACCATAGCAACCACCCAGAACACCATAGCAACCACCTAGCAACACCATAGCAACCACCCAGAACACCATAGCAACCACCTAGCAACACCATAGCAACCACCCAGAACACCCTAGCAACCAGCTAGCAACACCATAGCAACCACCCAGAACCCCCTAGCAACCGCCTAGCAACACCATACCAACCACCCAGAACACCATAGCAACCGCCTAGCAACACCATAGCAACCACCCAGAACACCCTAGCAACCACCTAGCAACACCATAGCAACCACCCAGAACCCCCTAGCAACTGCCTAGCAACACCCTAGCAACCACCCAGAACACCCTAGCAACACCATAGCAACCACCCAGAACCCCCTAGCAACCGCCTAGCAACCACCAATACACCTTAGCAACTGCCTAGCAACACCATAGCAACCACCCAGATAACCCTAGTAACTGCCTAGCAACACCATAGCAACCACCCAGAACACCCTAGCAACCGCATAGCAACACCATAGCAACCACCAAAGTATCTATCTATCTATCTATCTATCTATCTATCTATCTATCTATCTATCTATCTATCTATCTATCTATCTATCTATCTATCTATCTATCTATCTATCTATCTATCTATCTATCTATCTATCTATCTATCTATCTATCTATCTATATCTATCTATCTATCACTTTCTAACTCTAGCTATCTATTTATTCTATCTATCTCTTTCTAACTCTTTCTAACTCTATCTATCTATATATTTCTAACTTTATCTATAAAACTTTCTGTTCCAAACTTTCACAAGCCAACTTAAAGTTTGTCTCGACAAACTTTTTAATCTAGTTATTATTATTATTATTCTTTTTCTGAGCGGAAAATTTTCTGACTCTATCTCCTCCTAGAGCTTTAACTCCACATACTCCAAACTCGGCACGGACACTCAAACTGTTCTGACTTAGTGTGCTATATCTTTTCTAACTGATCGGACTTACGGTTCTCCTAAAAATGACGATCAAAGTCGGAAAAAACTCCCATTGACTTAACATTGTGGAATCTTCAGAAATTCAAACTCCCCAACTGTCAAAAATTCAAATCTAAATACCTTGAAGCCCTAGACTCAATCAAACTGTCATTCTATACACTATATGAGCCATTGAAACTCATTCAAACTAATGAACTCATCTATCTATGACACTTATCTATCTATCTATCTATCTATCTATCTATCTATCTATCTATCTATCTATCTATCTATCTATCTATCTATCTATCTATCTATCTATCTATCTATCTATCTATCTATCTATCTATCTATCTATCTATCTATCTATCTATCTATCTATCTATCTATCTATCTATCTATCTATCTATCTATCTATCTATCTATCTATATCTATCTATCTATCTATCTATCTATCTAACTCTATCTATCTATCTATCTATCTATCTATCTATCTATCTATCTATCTATCTATCTATCTATCTATCTATCTATCTATCTATCTATCTATCTATCTATCTATCTATCTATCTATCTATCTATCTATCTATCTCTAACTCTATCTATCTATCTAACTCTATCTATCTATCTATCTATCTATCTATCTATCTATCTATCTATCTATCTATCTATCTATCTATCTATCTATCTATCTATCTATCTATCTATCTATCTATCTATCTATCTATCTATCTATCTATCTATCTATCTATCTATCTATCTATCTATCTATCTATCTATCTATCTATCTATCTATCTATCTATCTATCTATCTATCTATCTATCTATCTCTATCTATCTCTCTATCTATCTATCTATCTATCTATCTATCTATCTATCTATCTATCTATCTATCTATCTATCTATCTATCTATCTATCTATCTATCTATCTATCTATCTATCTATCTATCTATCTATCTATCTATCTATCTATCTATCTATCTATCTATCTATCTATCTATCTATCTATCTATCTATCTATCTATCTATCTATCTATCTATCTATCTATCTATCTATCTATCTATCTATCTATCTATCTATCTATCTATCTATCTATCTATCTATCTATCTATCTATCTATCTATCTATCTATCTATCTATCTATCTATCTATCTATCTATCTATCTCTAACTCTATCTATCTTCTAACTCTATCTATCTATCTATCTCTATCTATCTATCTAACTCTATCTATCTATCTATCTATCTATCTATCTATCTATCTATCTATCTATCTATCTATCTATCTATCTATCTATCTATCTATCTATCTATCTATCTATCTATCTATCTATCTATCTATCTATCTATCTATCTATCTATCTATCTATCTATCTATCTATCTATCTATCTATCTATCTATCTATCTATCTATCTATCTATCTATCTATCTATCTATCTATCTATCTATCTATCTATCTATCTATCTATCTATCTATCTATCTATCTATCTATCTATCTATCTATCTATCTATCTATCTATCTATCATCTAGCAACCAACCAGAACACCTTAGCAACTGCCTAGCAACACCATAGCAACCACCCAGAACACCTTAGCAACCGCCTAGCAACACCATAGCAACCACCCAGAACACCCTAGCAACCGCCTAGCAACACCCTAGCAACCACCCAGAACACCCTAGCAACCGCCTAGCAACACCATAGCAACCACCCAGAACACCTTAGCAACTGCCTAGCAACACCTTAGCAACCACCAGAACACCCTAGCAACCGCCTAGCAACACCATAGCAACCACCCAGAACACCTTAGCAACCGCCTAGCAACACCATAGCAACCACCCAGAACACCTTAGCAACTGCCTAGCAACACCTTAGCAACCACCCAGAACACCTTAGCAACCGCCTAGCAACACCATAGCAACCACCCAGAACACCTTAGCAACCGCCTAGCAACACCATAGCAACCACCCAGAACACCATAGCAACCGCCTAGCAACACCATAGCAACCACCCAGAACACCCTAGCAACTGCCTAGCAACACCATAGCAACCACCCAGAACACCCTAGCAACTGCCTAGTAGCACCCTAGCAACCACCAAGAACACCTTAGCAACCGCCTAGCAACACCATAGCAACCAACCAGAACACCCCAGCAACCACCTAAATACATTAAAACATCCTAGCAACCACCCAGAACACCCTAACAACCACCCGAAATACCCTAGCAACCGCCTAGCAACCACCCAAAATATGTTAGAACATCCTAGCAACCACCCAGAACACCACAGCAACCACCCAAAATACCTTAACAACCACATAGCAACAACCCAGAACACCTTAGCAACCCACTAGAAACACCGTAGCAACTTTAAATTACTTCAAACTATACTTTTACACTTTAAACTGTTAAATTTTAAACTAATTTAAACTTTAAACTAATTTAACTTTAAACTACTTTAAAATTCAAACTAATTTAAAATTTAGACTATTTTAAACTATAAACTAATTTACACTATAAACTAATTTAAACTTAAACTTAATTTAAACTTCTTCAAACTTTCTGTTCTAAATTTTCACAATATTTAAACTACTTTAAACTATTTTAAACTATAAACTAATTTTAACTTTAAACTTTCTGTTCCAAACTTTCACAAGCCAACTTAAAGTTTGTCTCGACGAACTTTGTCTAGTTATTATTATTATTATTCTTTTTCTGAGCGGAAAATTTTCTGACTCTATCTCCTCCTAGAGCTTTAACTCCACATACTCCAAACTCGGCACGGACACTCAAACTGTTCTGACTTAGTGTGCTATATCTTTTCTAACTGATCGGACTTACGGTTCTCCTAAAAATGACGATCAAAGTCGGAAAAAACTCCCATTGACTTAACATTGTGGAATCTTCAGAATTTCAAACTCCCCAACTGTCAAAAATTCAAATCTAAATACCTTGAAGCCCTAGACTCAATCAAACTGTCATTCTATACACTATATGAGCCATTGAAACTCATTCAAACTAATGAACTCATCTATCTATGACACTCTATCTATCTATCTATCTATCTATCTATCTATCTATCTATCTATCTATCTATCTATCTATCTATCTATCTATCTATCTATCTATCTATCTATCTATCTCTATCTATCTATCTATCTAACTCTATCTATCTATCTATCTATCTATCTATCTATCTATCTATCTATCTATCTATCTATCTATCTATCTATCTATCTATCTATCTATCTATCTATCTATCTATCTATCTATCTATCATCTATCTATCTATCTATCTATCTATATCTATCTATCTATCTATCTATCTATATCTATCTATCTATCTATCTATCTATCTATCTATCTAACTCTATCTATCTATCTAACTCTATCTATCTATCTATCTATCTATCTATCTATCTATCTATCTATCTATCTATCTATCTATCTATCTATCTATCTATCTATCTATCTATCTATCTATATCTATCTATCTATCTATCTATCTATCTATCTATCTATCTATCTATCTATCTATCTATCTATCTATCTCTATCTATCTATCTATCTATCTATCTATCTATCTATCTATCTATCTATCTATCTATCTATCTATCTATCTATCTATCTATCTATCTATCTATCTATCTATCTATCTATCTATCTATCTATCTATCTATCTATCTATCTATCTATCTATCTATCTATCTATCTATCTATATCTATCTATCTATCTATCTATCTATCTATCTATCTATCTATCTATCTATCTATCTATCTATCTATCTAACTCTATCTATCTATCTATCTATCTATCTATCTATCTATCTATCTATCTATCTATCTATCTATCTATCTATCTATCTATCTATCTATCTATCTATCTATCTATATCTATCTATCTATCTATCTATCTATCATCTATCTATCTATCTATCTATCTATCTATCTATCTATCAACCAGATCACCCTAGCAACCGCCTAGCAACACCATAGCAACCACCCAGAACACCCTAGCAACCACCTAGCAACACCATAGCAACCACCCAGAACCCCCTAGCAACCGCCTAGCAACACCATAGCAACCACCCAGAACACCATAGCTACCGCCTAGCAACACCATAGCAACCACCCAGAACACCCTAGCAACCGCCTAGCAACACCCTAGCAACCACCCAGAACACCCTAGCAACCGCCTAGCAACACCATAGCAACCACCCAAAACACCTTAGCAACCGCCTAGCAACACCTTAGCAACCACCGGAACACCCTAGCAACCGCCTAGCAACACCATAGCAACCACCCAGAACACCCTAGCAACCGCCTAGCAACACCATAGCAACCACCCAGAACACCATAGCAACCGCCTAATAACACCATAGCAACCACCCAGAAGCCCCTAGCAACACCATAGCAACCACCCAGAACACCCTTAGCAACCGCCTAGCAACACCTTAGCAACCACCGGAACACCCTAGCAACCGCCTAGCAACACCATAGTAACCACCCAGAACACCCTAGCAACCGCCTAGCAACACCATAGCAACCACCCAGAACACCATAGCAACCACCTAGCAACACCATAGCAACCACCCAGAACACCATAGCAACCACCTAGCAACACCATAGCAACCACCCAGAACACCCTAGCAACCAGCTAGCAACACCATAGCAACCACCCAGAACCCCCTAGCAACCGCCTAGCAACACCATAACAACCACCCAGAACACCATAGCAACCGCCTAGCAACACCATAGCAACCACCCAGAACACCCTAGCAACCACCTAGCAACACCATAGCAACCACCCAGAACCCCCTAGCAACTGCCTAGCAACACCCTAGCAACCACCCAGAACACCCTAGCAACACCATAGCAACCACCCAGAACCCCCTAGCAACCGCCTAGCAACCACCAATACACCTTAGCAACTGCCTAGCAACACCATAGCAACCACCCAGATAACCCTAGTAACTGCCTAGCAACACCATAGCAACCACCCAGAACACCCTAGCAACCGCATAGCAACACCATAGCAACCACCAAAGTATCTATCTATCTATCTATCTATCTATCTATCTATCTATCTATCTATCTATCTATCTATCTATCTATCTATCTATCTATCTATCTATCTATCTATCTATCTATCTATCTATCTATCTATCTATCTATCTATCTATCTATCTATCTATCTATCTATCTATCTATCTATCTATCTATCTATCTATCTATCTATCTATCTATCATATCTAACTCTAGCTATCTATTTATTCTATCTATCTCTTTCTAACTCTTTCTAACTCTATCTATCTATATATTTCTAACTTTATCTATAAAACTTTCTGTTCCAAACTTTCACAAGCCAACTTAAAGTTTGTCTCGACAAACTTTTTAATCTAGTTATTATTATTATTATTCTTTTTCTGAGCGGAAAATTTTCTGACTCTATCTCCTCCTAGAGCTTTAACTCCACATACTCCAAACTCGGCACGGACACTCAAACTGTTCTGACTTAGTGTGCTATATCTTTTCTAACTGATCGGACTTACGGTTCTCCTAAAAATGACGATCAAAGTCGGAAAAAACTCCCATTGACTTAACATTGTGGAATCTTCAGAAATTCAAACTCCCCAACTGTCAAAAATTCAAATCTAAATACCTTGAAGCCCTAGACTCAATCAAACTGTCATTCTATACACTATATGAGCCATTGAAACTCATTCAAACTAATGAACTCATCTATCTATGACACTTATCTATCTATCTATCTATCTATCTATCTATCTATCTATCTATCTATCTATCTATCTATCTATCTATCTATCTATCTATCTATCTATCTATCTATCTATCTATCTATCTATCTATCTATCTATCTATCTATCTATCTATCTATCTATCTATCTATCTATCTATCTATCTATCTATCTATCTATCTATCTATCTATCTATCTATCTATCTATCTATCTTATCTATCTATCTATCTATCTATCTATCTATCTATCTATCTATCTATCTATCTATCTATCTATCTATCTATCTATCTATCTATCTATCTATCTATCTATCTATCTATCTATCTATCTATCTATCTATCTATCTATCTATCTATCTATCTATCTATCTCTAACTCTATCTATCTATCTAACTCTATCTATCTATCTATCTATCTATCTATCTATCTATCTATCTATCTATCTATCTATCTATCTATCTATCTATCTATCTATCTATCTATCTATCTATCTATCTATCTATCTATCTATCTATCTATCTATCTATCTATCTATCTATCTATCTATCTATCTATCTATCTATCTATCTATCTATCTATCTATCTATCTATCTATCTATCTATCTATCTATCTATCTATCTATCTATCTATCTATCTATCTATCTATCTATCTATCTATCTATCTATCTATCTATCTCATCTATCTATCTATCTATCTATCTATCTATCTATCTATCTATCTATCTATCTATCTATCTATCTATCTATCTCTATCTATCTATCTATCTATCTATCTATCTATCTATCTATCTATCTATCTATCTATCTATCTATCTATCTATCTATCTATCTATCTATCTATCTATCTATCTATCTATCTATCTATCTATCTATCTATCTATCTATCTATCTATCTATCTATCTATCTATCTATCTATCTATCTATCTATCTATCTATCTATCTATCTATCTATCTATCTATCTATCTATCTATCTATCTATCTATCTATCTATCTATCTATCTATCTATCTATCTATCTATCTATCTATCTATCTATCTATCTATCTATCTATCTATCTATCTATCTATCTATCTATCTATCTAACTCTATCTATCTATCTATCTATCTATCTATCTATCTATCTATCTATCTATCTATCTATCTATCTATCTATCTATCTATCTATCTATCTATCTATCTATCTATCTATCTATCTATCTATCTATCTATCTATCTATCTATCTATCTATCTATCTATCTATCTATCTATCTATCTATCTATCTATCTATCTATCTATCTATCTATCTATCTATCTATCTATCTATCTATCTATCAACCAGATCACCCTAGCAACCGCCTAGCAACACCATAGCAACCACCCAGAACACCCTAGCAACCACCTAGCAACACCATAGCAACCACCCAGAACCCCCTAGCAACCGCCTAGCAACACCATAGCAACCACCCAGAACACCATAGCAACCGCCTAGCAACACCATAGCAACCACCCAGAACACCCTAGCAACCGCCTAGCAACACCCTAGCAACCACCCAGAACACCCTAGCAACCGCCTAGCAACACCATAGCAACCACCCAGAACACCTTAGCAACTGCCTAGCAACACCTTAGCAACCACCGGAACACCCTAGCAACCGCCTAGCAACACCATAGCAACCACCCAGAACACCTTAGCAACCGCCTAGCAACACCATAGCAACCACCCAGAACACCATAGCAACCGCCTAGCAACACCATAGCAACCACCCAGAACCCCCTAGCAACCGCCTAGCAACACCATAGCAACCACCCAGAACACCTTAGCAACTGCCTAGCAACACCTTAGCAACCACCGGAACACCCTAGCAACCGCCTAGCAACACCATAGCAACCACCCAGAACACCTTAGCAACCGCCTAGCAACACCATAGCAACCACCCAGAACACCATAGCAACCACCTAGCAACACCATAGCAACCACCCAGAACACCATAGCAACCACCTAGCAACACCATAGCAACCACCCAGAACACCCTAGCAACCAGCTAGCAACACCATAGCAACCACCCAGAACCCCCTAGCAACCGCCTAGCAACACCATACCAACCACCCAGAACACCATAGCAACCGCCTAGCAACACCATAGCAACCACCCAGAACACCCTAGCAACCACCTAGCAACACCATAGCAACCACCCAGAACCCCCTAGCAACTGCCTAGCAACACCCTAGCAACCACCCAGAACACCCTAGCAACACCATAGCAACCACCCAGAACCCCCTAGCAACCGCCTAGCAACCACCAATACACCTTAGCAACTGCCTAGCAACACCATAGCAACCACCCAGATAACCCTAGTAACTGCCTAGCAACACCATAGCAACCACCCAGAACACCCTAGCAACCGCATAGCAACACCATAGCAACCACCAAAGTATCTATCTATCTATCTATCTATCTATCTATCTATCTATCTATCTATCTATCTATCTATCTATCTATCTATCTATCTATCTATCTATCTATCTATCTATCTATCTATCTATCTATCTATCACTTTCTAACTCTAGCTATCTATTTATTCTATCTATCTCTTTCTAACTCTTTCTAACTCTATCTATCTATATATTTCTAACTTTATCTATCAAACTTTCTGTTCCAAACTTTCACAAGCCAACTTAAAGTTTGTCTCGACAAACTTTTTAATCTAGTTATTATTATTATTATTCTTTTTCTGAGCGGAAAATTTTCTGACTCTATCTCCTCCTAGAGCTTTAACTCCACATACTCCAAACTCGGCACGGACACTCAAACTGTTCTGACTTAGTGTGCTATATCTTTTCTAACTGATCGGACTTACGGTTCTCCTAAAAATGACGATCAAAGTCGGAAAAAACTCCCATTGACTTAACATTGTGGAATCTTCAGAATTTCAAACTCCCCAACTGTCAAAAATTCAAATCTAAATACCTTGAAGCCCTAGACTCAATCAAACTGTCATTCTATACACTATATGAGCCATTGAAACTCATTCAAACTAATGAACTCATCTATCTATGACACTATCTATCTATCTATCTATCTATCTATCTATCTATCTATCTATCTATCTATCTATCTATCTATCTATCTATCTATCTATCTATCTATCTATCTATCTATCTATCTATCTATCTATCTATCTATCTATCTATCTATCTATCTATCTATCTATCTATCTATCTATCTATCTATCTATCTATCTATCTATCTATCTATCTATCTATCTATCTATCTATCTATCTATCTATCTATCTATCTATCTATCTATCTATCTATCTATCTATCTATCTATCTATCTATCTATCTCTATCTATCTATCTATCTATCTATCTATCTATCTATCTATCTATCTATCTATCTATCTATCTATCTATCTATCTATCTATCTATCTATCTATCTATCTATCTATCTATCTATCTATCTATCTATCTATCTATCACTTTCTAACTCTAGCTATCTATTTATTCTATCTATCTCTTTCTAACTCTTTCTAACTCTATCTATCTATATATTTCTAACTTTATCTATCAAACTTTCTGTTCCAAACTTTCACAAGCCAACTTAAAGTTTGTCTCGACAAACTTTTTAATCTAGTTAAGTTGGCTTGTGAAAGCCAACTTACTGAAATGCTATTTAAACTTATTATTATTATTATTATTATTATTCTTCTTACTCAAAAAATTTCTGACTCTATCTCCTCCTAGAGCTTTAACTCCACATACTCCAAACTCGGCACGGACACTCAAGCTGTTCTGACTCGAGTTGCTATATCTTTTCAGACTGATCGGACTTACGGTTTTCCTAAAAATGACGATCAAACCTCGAAAAAACGATTCAAATATCCCATTGACTTAACATTGCGGAATGTTCAGACTGCCAGACTCCCCAACTGTCAAAAATTCAAATCTAAATACCTTGAAGCCCTAGACTCCAACTGCCATTCTATACACTATATGAGCCATTGAGACTCATTAAAACTAATGAACTCATCTATCTATGACACTATCTATCTATCTATCTATCTATCTATCTATCTATCTATCTATCTATCTATCTATCTATCTATCTATCTATCTATCACTTTCTAACTCTAGCTATCTATTTATTCTATCTATCTCTTTCTAACTCTTTCTAACTCTATCTATCTATATATTTCTAACTTTATCTATCAAACTTTCTGTTCCAAACTTTCACAAGCCAACTTAAAGTTTGTCTCGACAAACTTTTTAATCTAGTTATTATTATTCTTCTTACTCAAAAAATTTCTGACTCTATCTCCTCCTAGAGCTTTAACTCCACATACTCCAAACTCGGCACGGACACTCAAGCTGTTCTGACTCGAGTTGCTATATCTTTTCAGACTGATCGGACTTACGGTTTTCCTAAAAATGACGATCAAACCTCGAAAAAAACGATTCAAATATCCCATTGACTTAACATTGCGGAATGTTCAGACTGCCAGACTCCCCAACTGTCAAAAATTCAAATCTAAATACCTTGAAGCCCTAGACTCCAACTGCCATTCTATACACTATATGAGCCATTGAGACTCATTAAAACTAATGAACTCATCTATCTATGACACTATCTATCTATCTATCTATCTATCTATCTATCTATCTATCTATCTATCTATCTATCTATCTATCTATCTATCTATCTATCTATCTATCTATCTATCTATCTATCTATCTATCTATCTATCTATCTATCTATCTATCTATCTATCTATCTATCTATCTATCTATCTATCTATCTATCTATCTATCTATCTATCTATCTATCTATCTATCTATCTATCTATCTATCTATCTATCTATCTATCTATCTATCTATCTATCTATCTATCTATCTATCTATCTATATCTATCTATCTATCTATCTATCTATCTATCTATCTATCTATCTATCTATCTATCTATCTATCTATCTATCTATCTATCTATCTATCTATCTATCTATCTATCTATCTATCTATCTATCTATCTATCTATCTATCTATCTATCTATCTATCTATCTATCTATCTATCTATCTATCTATCTATCTATCTATCTATCTATCTATCTATCTATCTATCTATCTATCTATCTATCTATCTATCTATCTATCTATTCTATCTATCTATCTATCTATCTATCTATCTATCTATCTATCTATCTATCTATCTATCTATCTATCTATCTATCTATCTATTTATCTATCTATCTATCTATCTATCTATCTATCTATCTATCTATCTATCTATCTATCTATCTATCTATCTATCTATCTATCTATCTATCTATCTATCTATCTATCTATTTATCTATCTATCTATCTATCTATCTATCTATCTATCTATCTATCTATCTATCTATCTATCTATCTATCTATCTATCTATCTATCTATCTATCTAATCTATCTATCTATCTATCTATCTATCTATCTATCTATCTATCTATCTATCTATCTATCTATCTATCTATCTATCTATCTATCTATCTATCTATTATTATCTATCTATCTATCTATCTATCTATCTATCTATCTATCTATCTATCTATCTATCTATCTATCTATCTATCTATCTATCTATCTATCTATCTATCTATCTATCTATCTATCTATCTATCTATCTATCTATCTATCTATCTATCTATCTATCTATCTATCTATCTATCTATCTATCTATCTATCTATCTATCTATCTATCTATCTATCTATCTATCTATCTATCTATCTATCTATCTATCTATCTATCTATCTATCTATCTATCTATCTATCTATCTATCTATCTATCTATCTATCTATCTATCTATCTATCTATCTATCTATCTATCTATCTATTGATCTATCTATCTATCTATCTATCTATCTATCTATCTATCTATCTATCTATCTATCTATCTATCTATCTATCTATCTATCTATCTATCTATCTATCTATCTATCTATCTATCTATCTATCTATCTATCTATCTATCTATCTATCTATCTATCTATCTATCTATCTATCTATCTATCTATCTATCTATCTATCTATCTATCTATCTATCTATCTATCTATCTATCTATCTCTATCTATCTATCTATCTATCTATCTATCTATCTATCTATCTATCTATCTATCTATCTATCTATCTATCTATCTATCTATCTATCTATCTATCTATCTATCTATCTCTATCTATCTATCTATCTATCTATCTATCTATCTATCTATCTATCTATCTATCTATCTATCTATCTATCTATCTATCTATCTATCTATCTATCTATCTATCTATCTATCTATCTATCTATCTATCTATCTATCTATCTATCTATCTATCTATCTAACACCATAGCAACCACCCAGAACACCCTAGCAACCACCTAGCAACACCATAGCAACCACCCAGAACCCCCTAGCAACCACCTAGCAACACCATAGCAACCACCCAGAACACCATAGCAACCGCCTAGCAACACCATAGCAACCACCCAGAACACCCTAGCAACCGCCTAGCAACACCCTAGCAACCATCCAGAACACCCTAGCAACCGCCTAGCAACACCATAGCAACCACCCAGAACACCTTAGCAACTGCCTAGCAACACCTTAGCAACCACCGGAACACCCTAGCAACCGCCTAGCAACACCATAGCAACCACCCAGAATACCTTAGCAACCGCCTAGCAACACCATAGCAACCACCCAGAACACCATAGCAACCGCCTAGCAACACCATAGCAACCACCCAGAACCCCCTAGCAACCGCCTAGCAACACCATAGCAACCACCCAGAACACCTTAGCAACTGCCTAGCAACACCTTAGCAACCACCGGAACACCCTAGCAACCGCCTAGCAACACCATAGCAACCACCCAGAACACCTTAGCAACCGCCTAGCAACACCATAGCAACCACCCAGAACACCATAGCAACCACCTAGCAACACCATAGCAACCACCCAGAACACCCTAGCAACCACCTAGCAACACCATAGCAACCACCCAGAACACCCTAGCAACCGCCTAGCAACACCATAGCAACCACCCAGAACACCATAGCAACCGCCTAGCAACACCATAGCAACCACCCAGAACACCCTAGCAACCGCCTAGCAACACCCTAGCAACCACCCAGAACACCCTAGCAACCGCCTAAGCAACACCATAGCAACCACCCAGAACACCTTAGCAACTGCCTAGCAACACCTTAGCAACCACCGGAACACCCTAGCAACCGCCTAGCAACACCATAGCAACCACCCAGAACACCTTAGCAACCGCCTAGCAACACCATAGCAACCACCCAGAACACCATAGCAACCGCCTAGCAACACCATAGCAACCACCCAGAACACCCCTAGCAACCGCCTAGCAACACCATAGCAACCACCCAGAACACCTTAGCAACTGCCTAGCAACACCTTAGCAACCACCGGAACACCCTAGCAACCGCCTAGCAACACCATAGCAACCACCCAGAACACCTTAGCAACCGCCTAGCAACACCATAGCAACCACCCAGAACACCATAGCAACCACCTAGCAACACCATAGCAACCACCCAGAACACCATAGCAACCACCTAGCAACACCATAGCAACCACCCAGAACACCCTAGCAACCAGCTAGCAACACCATAGCAACCACCCAGAACCCCCTAGCAACCGCCTAGCAACACCATACCAACCACCCAGAACACCATAGCAACCGCCTAGCAACACCATAGCAACCACCCAGAACACCCTAGCAACCACCTAGCAACACCATAGCAACCACCCAGAACCCCCTAGCAACTGCCTAGCAACACCCTAGCAACCACCCAGAACACCCTAGCAACACCATAGCAACCACCCAGAACCCCCTAGCAACCGCCTAGCAACCACCAATACACCTTAGCAACTGCCTAGCAACACCATAGCAACCACCCAGATAACCCTAGTAACTGCCTAGCAACACCATAGCAACCACCCAGAACACCCTAGCAACCGCATAGCAACACCATAGCAACCACCAAAGTAACTCTATCTATCTATCTATCTATCTATCTATCTATCTATCTATCTATCTATCTATCTATCTATCTATCTATCTATCTATCTATCTATCTATCTATCTATCACTTTCTAACTCTAGCTATCTATTTATTCTATCTATCTCTTTCTAACTCTTTCTAACTCTATCTATCTATATATTTCTAACTTTATCTATCAAACTTTCTGTTCCAAACTTTCACAAGCCAACTTAAAGTTTGTCTTGACAAACTTTTTAATCTAGTTATTATTATTATTATTCTTTTTCTGAGCGGAAAATTTTCTGACTCTATCTCCTCCTAGAGCTTTAACTCCACATACTCCAAACTCGGCACGGACACTCAAACTGTTCTGACTTAGTGTGCTATATCTTTTCTAACTGATCGGACTTACGGTTCTCCTAAAAATGACGATCAAAGTCGGAAAAAACTCCCATTTACTTAACATTGTGGAATCTTCAGAAATTCAAACTCCCCAACTGTCAAAAATTCAAATCTAAATACCTTGAAGCCCTAGACTCAATCAAACTGTCATTCTATACACTATATGAGCCATTGAAACTCATTCAAACTAATGAACTCATCTATCTATGACACTTATCTATCTATCTATCTATCTATCTATCTATCTATCTATCTATCTATCTATCTATCTATCTATCTATCTATCTATCTATCTATCTATCTATCTATCTATCTATCTATCTATCTATCTATCTATCTATCTATCTATCTATCTATCTATCTATCTATCTATCTATCTATCTATCTATCTATCTATCTATCTATCTATCTATCTATCTATCTATTTATCTATCTATCTATCTATCTATCTATCTATCTATCTATCTATCTATCTATCTATTCTATCTATCTATCTATCTATCTATCTATCTATCTATCTATCTATCTATCTATCTATCTATCTATCTATCTATCTATCTATCTATCTATCTATCTATCTATCTATCTATCTATCTATCTATCTATCTATCTATCTATCTATCTATCTATCTATCTATCTATCTATCTATCTATCTATCTATCTATCTATCTATCTATCTATCTATCTATCTATCTATCTATCTATCTCTAACTCTATCTATCTATCTAACTCTATCTATCTATCTATCTATCTATCTATCTATCTATCTATCTATCTATCTATCTATCTATCTATCTATCTATCTATCTATCTATCTATCTATCTATCTATCTATCTATCTATCTATCTATCTATCTATCTATCTATCTATCTATCTATCTATCTATCTTATCTATCTATCTATCTATCTATCTATCTATCTATCTATCTATCTATCTATCTATCTATCTATCTATCTATCTATCTATCTATCTATCTATCTATCTATCTATCTATCTATCTATCTATCTATCTATCTATCTATCTATCTATCTATCTATCTATCTCTAACTCTATCTATCTATCTATCTATCTATCTATCTATCTATCTATCTATCTATCTATCTATCTATCTATCTATCTATCTATCTATCTATCTATCTATCTATCTATCTATCTATCTATCTATCTATCTATCTATCAACCAGATCACCCTAGCAACCGCCTAGCAACACCATAGCAACCACCCAGAACACCCTAGCAACCACCTAGCAACACCATAGCAACCACCCAGAACCCCCTAGCAACCGCCTAGCAACACCATAGCAACCACCCAGAACACCATAGCAACCGCCTAGCAACACCATAGCAACCACCCAGAACACCCTAGCAACCGCCTAGCAACACCCTAGCAACCACCCAGAACACCCTAGCAACCGCCTAGCAACACCATAGCAACCACCCAGAACACCTTAGCAACTGCCTAGCAACACCTTAGCAACCACCCGGAACACCCTAGCA